>JAUJYS010000005.1:0-49484 GCA_033995665.1 Melogona broelemanni | reverse complement strand
TGCGCCGGGAATCGAACCCGGGACCGTTGGTTTCGTAGCATGTCCCCATACCCACTGAGCCATCGGTTCGTACAAAACGCTGTTTCGGTACAAGCCAAACAAATTACGAAGTCACCTCATGACTCGATACCAAAATTTAGTTTGCTGACAACTAACCGCATCTTCTTTCGGTGTAATACGTACAAAAGTACATACCATACTATATGTTTACGAAATCGGCATCCTCGCATCCCCCATTTGCCAGCCAACAATGCGAATTCAAACACAATTAGGAAGTCGGGCCAACAACTGAGCTCAACAATACCACCTGTTAGACGCAGACCCGCTCAACTAGCATCTTCAAAAATAACCAGCTATTTAAATGATTGTTCACGATCAGAAAATAACGCAAGGAAAATAAGTTTCTCAAATTAGTGGAACATAACTAGGTCTACATCACCCTATTTTGAATAAGAGTTAATAATTTGGCCCAACTTGTAAAAATGATCAAATCAGTTTAAATGTCGCATTCTATCCAGTCTATCTTCATAACTACTATTTCATTAGTGGGGGTCATATCAGTGGGGGTTCATAACTACTATTTCATTACTTGGGGGTATTCAAGTAATTGCAAAAAAAAAAACCACGTCTTCAATGTAACAAAAAAAATTGTCACCGATGCCAAAAGGGTATGATGATTTTAGATACAAAAATAACAGCAAACTAATCGGCGAGTCTCATTCAAAAATCGTCAAATAAATATTACAAACTAAACTGGGCAACCGAGCCAAATTACACCAAGACTGCGTGCCCGCAACACACACGTTCTCCTCAATACAGCACCGATGACAAATTGCATTAATAATAAAGATAGCGAGACCGCCTATAGAACGGCGGGTATGTCTTACCTGGGGGCGGAGTCGTCCGAAACGGCAGCGCCGCTTTCCGCCTCCCGCTCGCCGCTGCCGCCGTCGTCGCCGCTCGCCTCCGGTGCCGCTGTCGCTGCTGCTCCCGCCGAGGCCGGTGGCGCACTTCCGCTTCCGCCAGCCGCGCCGGCGTTTCGCCGTGCGAACGGGACGTCGCCTGCGGTGGGAGGGAGGTAACCCGGGGGCGAGAGAGAGAAGAGGCCGAATGAATATGAGCCGTCGGCTGCGAGCGAGCGCGCGCCCGCCGCCGTCGCCGCCGCCGCCGCCGAGAGACGTGCCCGCGGTCATGTATCATCTTGTCATCATCAGACCCCCGGCTACATTTTATTTTTAATGTCCAATCACTGTTATGTAGTGAATGTCGCTGCAGGAGATCAAGTATCCCTCGTGTTGCGATATGTGCAGTGTTGGGTAGGAACGGAACGGTAAAGTTTCGTGCCAAGAAACTGGTTCCTTTTTTAGGAACATTTTTGAGGAACTTAGTGCAACCGGTGGCGGTCCCGTGTTCGATTCTCGGCGCGGGCTCGCATTTATTCGATCCTGAGGCACTGGTGAAAACGTGCCCGCTCACATTACATAAGCAACACGAGGGGTATAGAATCTCCGGTAGCGATATTCACAACAGTGATGGGAATTTCCCCATTAAGAAAAAAATGAACGAGGTGCCGCGCCGGGAATCGAACTCGAGACCACCGCACCGCAGCCGGTATACGAGTCGTAAGTCGTAACACCTAACAGTGACCAGGGAATAACTGGTAAAAGCTAAGATTGTCATCTCGTCTCAGAAAGACCAAAATCCAAAATGTCACGAAAGTTCAAAATATTCAAAATGCCACGTAAATGTTTTTAAATAAATGCGATGGAATTAAAATCATACTGCTAGTCAATTTTATTTTAGTCAAAGCCATTGCAAAAATGTAATCTACGCACAAAGGCAAACATACTGCACAATAGCACAAAGGCGTACTGCACAAAAGAAAGTAAATTAGAAGTTCGGTAAGCCAAAATTGAAAACTTTTATTTACCGCCTACAGAAGGCGGCACAGGTTTCTAAAATGCTTAGATGCCAATTAAATAATTCTAATTAATTACGCTATTACGGCTTTAACTTCTTTCATTTATACAAATCATGGCTCATCAGGGTCTCAGGAGGAGGCGCTCGGCGCACGCGCATCATGACCTTTGGTATAACCACCGTGGAACGCGGGGATTGCGTCCGTCAATGCGGAACGGCAGTGCACCAACTATAACTGCGCCCCGATATGCGGCTACTTCTAATTGTGCGACGCCACCACCGTCCATCCGGTCGCAGCAGGCGAGGTTTAAAAAGGGTTCGCGGGTCACGCAGGTGGATTACAGGATGTAAACAAAGACGCTCGACAAATTGGAAGCTAAAATTGAAATTAGTCAATTAATAAATTTGGATCCAAATTATAAATAATAGTTCTGGGACGCCAAAAATATTATTTACTAATTATTCTATTATCATTTTTTGTCTTAATCACAATTTTTGGGCAACTTTCGCTAATTAATATTTTGTACGACAATTGCCAAAAAAGTATCATATTGCCTACGCAGTTGGCAACCAGTTCATAAACAAATGGTTTGCAAATCGAGCGCACGCAATAACGCGTACCTGTGCAAAAATCATCCACGGAAACAATATTCTGTTGCATTTTTCTACCCCATTTCATATATGCGTGAGGAATTATTTCTCATTACATGAATGCGCAAAATATTGCGCATCAACTTAAACAGATATTTACGAGTACATTAGCTGGTAAACAGCAGCACTTAAAAACAAAATTGCAGAAAATACTATGTTGCTGCTACCGAAAATCGTGCGGAATTTGTCATTTAGAAAATCATACAATTAAGAAAATGAAATATTTAAGTATATCGAATAATTAAACTCCTACAATTAAATATATCAAATAATGAATTTAAAAAAACGAAGAAAATCGAATAATTAATCCAAATAATTAAATATATCAAATAATGAAATTAAAAACAATTAATTATTATTATTATTTTTATAATATATCACTGTAGTGAATTAGCCTCAAATCAAATAATTAAGAAACTCAAATAATTAAATGTATCAAATCATTAATAAAGTCGTGAAAAACGATTTCATCGTAAGAATATTCGAACGTTTAAATGTTCTGCAAATATCACATTATCACAAACATCAGGTTATTTTCAGCTTCTGTTTCAATCGCATGTCGAAACATTTGGAAAAATGTCATTACAGAAACCTTGAAATTGATGGCGCTATCGACGTCTAATCGTATATGACGGCAGCAGCAAGATCATTTAAAAATATATAAAGTGGTTGTCGACCTACCCCGTGCCCCGTCCGAATCGCCGGCAGACAGTCCGCGCAGGTCATCGGCCAGTAGTCCGCACTGGGATGCCAGCTCGGAGATCCGGGCGTTGGTTTCCGAGGACGTACGGAGGGTCGCTCCGTCCTGCCCCGCGTGATCTTCCTCAAAGTCGTTCAGGTTGCCCACGTCCTGGAATTCCCACAGGAATAAAATTAGTAATAAGTCATTTTTGAACAGGAAATACTATGTACGTTTAATAAGATTTCTGAATAATATCTAAAACAAATACAAAGTAATAGCAGCGTGGCTTTTAATTTGAACGCGCAATGTTCAGCTATCGAACTGACTCGGCAGACAGAGATCTACGCGCGCTTCCAAAAAGATAGGGAAAAAATACCGTTAGGAATGTAAATTGTTGAGCGATTCGTGAGGGCTGATGGTATTTGTGTTCCGAATTTCATTCGAAATGCGCGAATTTTATTTAAAAAAAAAAGAATCTCATTCAAAATTAAATAAAACGTGATTCAGGTAACTTATTGAACGCTCATAATAATTGTTACAGACAGAAATCACAGCTTCAGACTACAGACTGTATGTTACTAATTACAGATTGTGTGAATACGCAAAAATTTATAATGAAATAGAGCGGAAACAGTTTTAAAAATGTTAAACAAAAATTGACGTGATTTTCCGCAGCATACAAAACTGTACAACTGCCAATAGCAGAAAATTCAATTCAAATTCAATTTAAATTCAATGATTCTTACCGCTTCTGGGTTCTGGATGCTCATCAGACTAGCCACACTCTGCATGTCCTCATCCCTGCAATGACAGAATAATTATTTTTAAGACAACCCACCAAACGGGGGATGAAATCCATAGAAAGCAACAGAGCATAACGGCAACTCACGTGGCTTTTCCTTCCCGAATGAAGACGCATGACAAGGTGAAATCCAACTCGGCCGACTCTACCTTCTTGGTGAGCGGGTGAAACACCAGTTTGATGTCTGACTGATTGGGCAGGAGGGAAGCGTGTGGCTTCATGTTGACGGTGGCCATGGCCAGGGTGCGCCGCTTGCCTTGGGCGGAAACCTGGACGATGCAAATAAGCGATATTTAAAATAAAACACCAACACCGCACATTTTCAATTTTTTTTTAATTCTTCCTCTTCATAATTTTTTATTTTGTCATAATCCTTAAAAAATGCTACAAATGTTTAATTACCATTATTCCAAAATCTAGAAATGCTGTTCAAAATAACGGATATTCTCTGTGTAATTCCTTAAAACTCGGTATTTCGGTAAAACCGCGTAACAAGTGTGTAAATCTCGAAATTTTCTATTGTTTAAATATCTGCATGTAATAAAAGGATCTGGATGGATCCAATAAAAGAATCTGGATTTAATCTGGGGATCTTGATCCAATAAAAGGATCAGGATCCAGTTTGAAACGTTCATCTCGAATACGATCAATAATTTATCTACGATTGAATTTTATCTCACAATCTCGTTCATCACTACTCGCTCAGTTCAGCGGTTAATTTTATTACGTGCGTGTTGGCTCATCATGCGTTTACACTAGCACATAAAAAAATAGTTGAATCGCATAAATTAAATTAGGTTACTCACATCTTCGATGCTGCACGTCCAGTCCTTGTCCTCCAACGCCTGAGTCCTGGCGTCTTTGAACAGGGTGACTTTGATCTCCACGTTCTCGGGGACCGGCCACACCACCAGCCCACGGTAGGGGTTACGGATTGTCGGCTCCCACGTTTGCGGCTGTCATAGAAGAATTGACAGTAGGTCATCAACGGTTGTCAACGAGGAGCGACAAGAGAAACAAGACCCGAAGCATGGCTTACCTGTGACGCGTGCCGCCGACTGCGTCGTGACCACACGATGCACACTTTATTTGGTTGCCTATGGTAAGAAACACAAAGTATGCAGAATAAAGTTGACAGTAATATGGAACTGAGAATACGGATCGCGAAACGTTTTATGAATACCCTACTAATCTGGTTAACAGGATGACAATGCAAATCAGCTAACGGACACGGCATATTCTAAGTTCAATCCAATTTGTGTTTGATTCAGCGATTAATTTATATGTACGTGTATTACAGTTTTTTTTATTGTTATATTTTTCTTGTATTTTATTCTTGGATGTCAGATAGGCGAACAGATTCGAATGTGAATCCACCGATTCGAAAATTAAAACTATCCAATCGGATTTTGAAGAAATTGCCAAAAATTTATCTAAAGCAATTTCGCACTTGTCGAATATAATTTTTGCATGCACTGAAATTAATTATCTAGCATTTTAATTTAAGCAACTTTAATGTTTAATTATAAAATTGAAAAGGGATCGTGGCGTTACCGAGCAAAAAAAAAATAAAAAGTGCTTGGTTAATAAAATAAAATAAATGAAACTTTATGAAACACTTTAAAAAAAATTCAATATATAAATAGTTTTTCAGTCATTTCTCGAACCTTTTAACTGTTAAACTGTGACCCCTTTTTCCAAACGTTCCTGGAAGTTTCACGGATAAATGCGAATCTAAGCAAATGGATTTGATAGAGAAACAACAGCACAACCTACCATTTATTGGAGCAGACTAGGGTGAGCTCGTGGTACGAGGCCGTAAACTGGAAGCGAGCGGCCCGCTTGTTCACCCGCTGCAGTCGCTTCCACACGGAGCTCATGACGACGACGGAACGGCGACAACGAATACCCGCGCACGGCCTGCAACTTCCTGCGTTACCTGCGGCGCCACCCACGCGCGCCTAACATAAATCGTGGTCCGCGACTCTCGTCTAAGACAACGCTCGTCCGCAGCACGGAGCGGGTCGGCCGATGCTGGCACTGGAGTGGGGGGAGAAATGTAGATGATCGTGAGCGAATGAGAGCGTTGGTAGATATTTAGTTTGCGGGCTCGAGTTAATTTTGGATAGCCAGTAACTTACTGGATGGGAAACGTCCGCGAAAGAAAAAGAGTTGACAAAAACGACAACACCTATCAAATTTCTACGGTTTTGGCTGGTCACAAAACCGGTTCACGGGGTTGTTTTTTTCACATCGCCATGAATTACCAATATCATATTTACTGTTGTAGCTTAAATTTTGCTAAAGATATTTTTTTCCAGAATGTACTACCGTCCAATAAGCGAATATTTTAAATCAAAATGTAAAACAAAAATGACAAAAATAAATATAAATAAATTGTTAAGACAGTGTTGTTGTTGCGTGTTGCTAAAATAATTGGTATGTTAGTGTGCTTACCTAGACTTCATTATTTCACTGTTCAATAAATCCTATAAGAAAAAATAAATAAAAGAAACGATTATTGCAAATTATCAAATTTCGCTGATCAGGTAGAGTGGAAATAGGTATTACGGGATTCGTCGCGCATTTTAAATGTTACTAATGCATATAAAGTGTCAACCAAGCCAGAAACTTATCACTAAATGAAGTGGTTCGAAACAAAAAAAAAAATGCAAATGCCGCAGCCTCACAAAAAAATGTAACCTCAGTTTCAAACCCCAGTGCTAATTCGGTCGAGGTTGGTTAAACCAAGCTAGCGGCAATCACGGCATCCACCGAGAATAGTTAGCAAAAGTGGAAATGGCTGAAAGGCTGTCGGCACAAAGTCTAGTCTGTGCCAACAATCGGGTGGAGACGGTGAGATTTGCACAGTCGCTTTTGCAAGACACGTGACTTTTTTGTTTTGCCCGACCAGTTGGGTGCCAATTTTCTTTTCCTAACGTGTCTACCCTCAGACATTTCCTACAAAAGTTTCATTGAAAATGCCAGCGGCGGACGACCCCCAACGACAACTGCATTACCCACCAACAGGTACAGGGTGGCCGAAAATTTTACCAGTCGTTTAGTTACCCAGTAATGGCCGCCCATTGCGACCGTGGCCTCGATGTTATTTTCTCCATTCACATTTCGTTTCATTCATCTTTTGTGCGTCTTTCTTGTTAATGTTTTTGTTATTGTTTATTGTGTACCGCAAATAAGCCAAACGGGTGCTAAGCATGAATAATTGTGACTCGTGTTGCGAAACATTTACTTCCAATTTCAAAACATGGTACATTGTTGCAATATTGCAAGCATGCAGTAATAGTTCCAAACAATTTCGACGCAAGAATGCACTAACCGCCAAATGGTGTGTCTCGGTGGGTTAAATTTGGCCTACTGTTCCATTGAGAAAAGACATAACAAAAAAAATTGCCGTAACACTTTCACTTTCATCGCTAGCACAAAAAAAAACACTGAGACGAATTAGAAAGTCTTTTCTTGAATTTGTCGTTCGATGTACCACATTTCTATGCAATTTTTTACTTTTTCGTTTTACGTTGACGCAAGTCACGCGTGTTTTCACAAGCTCATTATCCCCTTACCACGCTTTGTTTCTGACGTTATTTCGAACGTGCTTAAAACCAGTTGGGGTGAAAAAAGACCAGAGCCAGACTGGCTATAGGCCAGCGGGTTTGACAGATGGAAATGGTGGAATGGTGGTGGGGAAAAAGAAATTGGCTTCGACTATTTATACACCCGATAACGGAATACGGAGTAGTTGAACTAAACAAACACAGCACCCGCAAAAGCGGATTGTTATCTTTATTTTTCTTCAACCGACATACGCATTAATTCGCTGTTGGGGAAGAAGCTACGGAATAATATAAGGAAATTTATGCAAATCGAAGGTAGCGTAGTTCGCGTTACTGTCGAGCTAACTTCAAATTAATTTTTTCATTTGACTGATATTTTGCAACGTGCACGAAACTGCAATTTCATCTGAATAAAATGTCATCACTGAATTTAATGTACAAATTGTGCAAATTAGAGTGACATGACTGCAAGAGGTCAACTGGGTTCAAAAATGTCAACAAGCTCTGATTAATGTGAGTGCCATATACGTGTTAGAAACATGGATTAGGGAGCGTGGTGCGGTCGTTTGTATGGTTGTTTGCATGGATTAGGGAATGCATTCGTTCCACCAGAGTACGATCACATGGGCTATTTTGATCGGTGGACAAAAAAATTCCGAGAAAACATCTCAGTCATCGTCGTCATCGTCATATGACGAAAGACGAATACCAGAAAAGGTCAAAGTACGATTGCGAGCAAGATCCCCTTTATCCATTCCAGGACCGAACGGTATTTTTCATTCCTGCATGGAATCGAGAGGCCAGGGAGACGATCGGGTCCATTCGTCAATTATTAAAGGGTCCCAGAATAAATTGATAATATCCGTACGGCGCCACCAGTAGAAATGAGGAAACAAACCACAGATATTGGTCCCTGCCCATTTCCTGTGGACACCGGTCTGGTGCACACACAGCCAGTCAGACAATTACATCGATCTGAGTCATGAAGCAACAGCGGAAATTAAAAATAAAAATACCTCTGTATATAGGGGATATTGCCTTTGACGGATCACTTACTTTTATGGCTTTCAGAGGAAGTCCTAATAAACTTCTTGGGCCGAGAAAAACATCTTCACTCGTCGATAAACATCTGCGGCGGCCATAGAAAAACTGTTTTGCTTTCTCGTCGCTAGTGTCGCCATCATCGGTCGCTAGGGGGCGGGATTGAGTGCGATTATTCGAAAGGGTCCGGCACTCGGTTTTGAGGATTTAAATAGATGCGCAGGATTAGCTCATTTTATTAACTTTGAAAAGATTGGACGTTTATGAAAACTTGTTTATCCTGAATTGGATTTTAAAATACTTTTTCAAAAGTTGCTATTTTAATTTCAAGTCACATGAAATGCATTCGAAATTTGGCTAGTGTTGGACCCAGTACCATAAATCAACAGTTGGGGAAATTCCCCGGATTGAACCAGACTGCAAGTGGCGTCTGTCCTAGGGCCGTTTCTTTTGTTCGTACGTCAACTTTTCTCTAAATTTTGATCCGAAAATCATGGGGGAGACCAACGTAACAGTGACCTGTCCATTCCACCACAAGACCCTGGTCAGTGGCCTGTGGAATCTGTTCGTCGCCGACCAGAACGTCGATTTCTTTCTCCAGTGGGGCGATCAAGCCGTCCGTGCCCACCGTCTTGTATTGGACGCCTTCCTGTCTCCAGACACCATCGGTGCGGGTTCTCCGTCGCCGTTCGGCAGTGGCCAGCACGACGACCTCGACGCCGTCTTCCAGTTCATCTACAAGGGCCGCGTCACACTCTCGCAGCCACAATTGGAGAGCTGCCTGGGACTGGCCAAACAGCTTGACTTCAAAATGTTGGTTGACGCCATCGACGCCTGCAAGCCGGGTCCCGATGCCGCTAGCGTCACCATCAGTAGCCCGCTTCACCATCAGACCCTGATTGACAAACTGTGGAACTCGTTTACCGACAAACGGGGTATCAATTTCTTTCTGCGGTGGAGGAATTTTCCGATTGCGGCTCATCAGGTTGTGGTAGACGTGTTCTTGGACGTTGACAACATCATCGCCGCACCCAGCGTGGTTTCGATAGGCAAATCGAAAAAGGCCGTGAAATGCAGCCTCGACCACCTAGTGGAGTTCATGTATCGCGGCAGAGTGGTGGTGCGGCGAGACGAGCTGCGCTGGCTGCTAATTCTTGCCAGGGAGTTGGATTTCGGAATGCTGGTGGAGGCTGTCGAGGGGGCCCGGAAGGACCTCGGTATGCCCGAGATTAAATTGTCAGACAAAACGGCGGTCGATACTGACGTGGATACTGACGCGGACAAATCAAGGGATGATCCCACGTCCTGTTCGGAGGACGAACTTATGGACGAAATCAAAGCCGCAAAAGCCGCCAAGAAATCTGGGCCAGCAGGCTCCAAAATTAAGAAGAAAAAATACATAAGCATTAAAAAGAAACCAAAAAACGTAAGTGACGAAAAAGGAAAAAAAGTCGTTCTGCTGGAATTGTGAGATGGATTGACCAATCCCAACACTACTCTTAATCATTAATTAGGAAAGTTTACAGGGCCGTTGAAAATGTAGTAACTATAATTTGAGATGGATCTCCGACCAGAGAAGACAGGAAACGGCAACTTCTTGAATAATAAAATTTAATCGTCGAACTTATATTACATATACAGGGTGTTACATACATGTATTGTGGATATCTGCAAAGATTATGGAAACATAAAAATTACAAGTAGTATGACTTCTTCTGTGGGTTAATGCGAATCTTCTTCTCGTCCGAACAGCCGTTTTCGCGTTGCGTGAATCCACAGATATAATTTGCAGATATCCACAATACATGTATGTAAGAAGAAATTGCCGTTTCCAGTCTCCTTTGGTCGGAGATCCATCTCAAATTATAGTTACTACTCTTAATATTTAAATTGTAATTATTAATGTTTTTAAATCACTGTTGTGAACATTTTTTTAACTCTTGAGCATTTGCGATGGGGCACATTCTAATCCGTACCCCGGGATCGAATTAGCCAGAGCCGGGAATCGAATCCAGGATTGCCGAACCACAGGCGTTTGTTATACCACCTGGGCTACGACGACCGCACCAAGCTTTTCGTTATTTGTTAATTAAAGTTTATTTTATTTATTTAAAAGGAACTAGAAATGATACTCAAGTGGCATCAGTTACTCTCTTTTGTCAAATAGTCACAACAGTGTTGAACTTTACGGTCTTCACCTTGAATTAATGCAAAGACAATTTTTAATTTTTTTAAAACAATTACATTTCAAAATGAACGCATCAAAATGTCATGCCATATTTTATTGATATGGCTATGTTATCGATCAACTTCTCATCCACTAAAAAGTATAAATATATTTTCCCAGTTGCATCACATGGGAGTATACCGATTAATGTATACCGATGTTTTGTTATATTTCAGAAATCTACGCCCCATCCACCTGGCGAATGCATCATCGAGCAGCTCATGACCGAGCCGTTCGCAAAACGCGATCTCGAGGACAAAAAGGCGATCGCAAAGGCTGGGAGGCCCACTCCCTCGCTGCCGAAGCTCACCACCGAGATAGCCAATACCGGCCATATGCGGCATTTCCAAGACTCGAATTACACCAAATTAAACTGGTTGACGGGGTGTCCCCGACTAAACCGAGTCTTCTGCTGGCCGTGCGTGCTCTTCTCGGGCAGTTACTACACTTGGGATCGCCAGGGCTTCGCCGACCTCAACAATTTTCACAGCTCCTCCGTGCGCCACGAGGCCTCGATGGCTCACGCGGCCAGCGTGAGATTGCTAGATGACTTATGCGGCAACCCGAAGCCGTCGAGCTCGGACGGAGCCGCGAAAAAAAGCGGCGATCTCTCCGCCGCTGATGCCGCTCGTGCTGCAAAAGCCAAAATCGTTAGTATTGAGCTCGATCGTATCGCGAATTGCTTGTGTCTAATCTTATTTCATAAGACGATTTTGAACACAGTGACGATTGCATGTACTGGTCAATATTTTCCCCTCAGTAAATTTAGTGTGCTCTCGTTGACTTTGCAGTTACCCGAGCTTTAAATGTTTGGTTTAAAAAAAAAAACGTTTCTTCAATGTATAAATTTGTTCAGTAATCAATTTCGTAATTTCAAGAAAGTTTTCTTTTCTTAAAATTTTTTTTTGATCAAGACAAAAATGTGTTTTTTGTCAGGTGAAAAATTAATCAAATGACTCGTAGTCCATCAGGTATTGTGACCGACTGTGGTGCGATGGTCTTTTGTGCGATTCCCGGCGCGAGCTCTTGTTTATTGGATCCCGGGGCGGACTAACAGAAACTCGTGTGCTCTTCACTAAAGTAATTGTTTAAAAAAAAATATGAATGATTATTTCATTTCCACTTTTTTTAGGTCATGTGTGGGAATCCGTCCGGCTGCATCATCGAACAACTTTTGGAGAAACCGTTCAATAAGCGCGACTCGCACGATCAAGAAAAAATCGTCCTCGACGGGCGGCTCACCCCATCCTTGCCTGACCTCAAGGCAATGCGCAGTGGTTTCTGTCGACGATTTCAAGACAACTGGTACGAGAAAACGGACTGGCTAACCGGATGTCAGAAGGTGAATCGAGTCTACTGCTGGCCCTGCCTGCTGCTCTCTAAAGAGGTGTCATCGTGGACCCGCCATGGCCACCACGATCTCTGCAATATGTACTCGGCAATTCACCGGCACGAACTATCGCAGAAGCACGTTACCTTCGTCAAGGCTCTGGCCAAGCGGATTAGAAAGATTTCGTCACCGTCACCTGTTGACTCGCCGGCAGCACCGCAGCCTGACGAATCTCCATCGCCACCGCAGCCTACCGAGGATCTCTTACTTGAAGCCGTAAGCGGCGACACGGATCAAGAAACTCACTCGCCAGCAGCACAGCAGCCTGCCGAATCTCCACTGCCACCGCAGCCAACCGAAGATCTCATACTTGAAGCCGTAAGCGGCGACACGGATCAAGAAACTTAATCCGCGAAGAGAAGGGTCTGTGTTCAGACCGTCAATTTATTTTTTTCCGAAAATTTATGAAACAAAGTCATAAATAAAGGAATTTTCAAATATTCTATTGAAAGATTGCTTTTTAAACGATTTAAATCGTGTCATTTCAATTTATATTTTTCTTTTAATATTCGACAGCATAATTTTCTCCTACGAGTTAGTCTGGACAATGTATGAGGACAATGTATACGTCTTAAGTATTCTTTCTTCCATTTATTAAGAAGCCTTTTTCCGAAAATTTAGGTAAAAAGGTAGTACAAACATATAGGAACCGATCTTGGCAATACCGAAGAAAATCAGAGGAGAAAATTTCCAAGAATAAGAAAAGTTTTCGCATGATCATAAAGTTTTCATCACGTCGTGGCAATTTTATTTTCCTAGGAGTTTATTACCATTACCTCATGCATTTTCATCAAATACATCTGCTGCTTTTTTACAAGATATAATCGAGGATCCAACATAAACAAGATACAATCGAGGATCCAACATAAAAAAGCTTCTTAATAAAAACATTATTTTTGAAAACTCCAATTATTTTTTAGGTATTATTTTATTAATTGGTATTCAAAAAAATTGTTCCAAATTTTATAGAATTGTCTTACCTGCCTGAAACCAAAAATTTGCAGGCGACATTTTTTCGCTCAATCCTGGAGAAAAAAGACGATGGGCTCTGACTGAACTGGTGTCCAGTAATATGTCATAATCGACGACATATTGCCGGTGATTGGTGAAGAACCTGCACCGTTGACGAGATTTTCGTGGTGGTTATGTCTGACAACAGTCGTCCCGCTGCCGTCCATTTCGCGTGAGTTTCTGTAACAAACAAAAGAAGCTTTAGGCAAAGTATCTCTTAAGTTATTAGGATATTTTGTGGTGGTGATGTTTCACTGCTGGTGGTCGACGGACTCCGATTTTCCTGACAAGAAATTGATGACATTTGAAGAGAAACTTTTCTTGGGATAGTACTAATGAGGGTAATTTGTCAAATGTTTTTTTTTTTACTTTCGTGTCCTTTTCCGAGGAGTTAGCCAGAGTCAGACAGAAGAACCTTGGTCAGACGTATTGTCCTTCAAAAATATCAATCCAGCGGCAAATTATCTATTCGATATTATTTATTGCTTTAAAATATTTAAATCGATATATAGTCAAATTTTTCCCATTACTAAAAAGCCCGATTCACACTACTGGTCGATCCGCATCGAATATGGAGTGGGTGCGTTGAATTTCAAATCATCAATCTCGTCGCTTTCATCATAGTATAGTATGGCTTTCATTGGCTAGCCAGGCGCGATGTCTCAACGCGCTATCAATTTCAATTCTGATTATGTGGAGAAGCGAACATAACGGGAGATCAGACTCCGAATCGCCATTTCGAGGATTGGCAGTCGCCCTAAACTCGATTTTCTCAGTTTATTTTAATACCGTGAAAACCGAGACATCACACCATCCAAGGACAGGATTGAGTGCCCTTCATTGAGGTTGACCACTGCGAAAGTATTTCGTATCATTTTTTGTGTTGAGCAGACGCGAAAACGGCAAGAAGATCGAGAGTTGAGACATAGCAGACGAGTGTAGATCCGAGCAATGGCGTCCGTCTCGGACGAAACTCACGAAAATCGACCAGTCGATGAAGACTGCAACAAAACAGGTATTGTTAGCGTTCAATCTCGCATGAAATATTTGTGAGGGTGTAACGAAACTTGTTATTTATCACTATAGTTGCTTGATAATCGTTGGCATGTGTGAGAAATTGATATTTGGGGGCAATTTCTGGTCTCAGTCTATGTCGGCTGCTCGGCTGGGGGGAAAATGGCAGTCAATGCAGCAGCAGCCATCATATTTTCAATCTCTGTCGTCTTCTACTAATGTGTCAAATTTGTCTGCGATTGCGATTTGCGATTTCTACTAGACAAGTGGAGTTGTTGGTATCCTAATGCGGCATTTTCAGCTAAGAAACGCCAAATTATAGTGTCTCGGATCTTAAGCGAATAATGGTTTGATTAACTATGCTTTTTTCCTGTGTTGACAAAGGTTTTCCATGACGCGCTCGCCTTGTCGTTTTCCAAACTAGCAGACAGATTGTGCTTTTACACGTGATCACCCTAACCATGCCGTATTTTTTCAGCGAGGGATGTGCGTTAAATTGTTGCAATGGGCCTACGCAACTTTCCATGTGATTACACGTATTTCAAATCAGTTATCGTCGACACCGTAAAGTATTTAATTTGAAATAATGATTTTCTAAACATTAAATTAATTTCCCGTTTCAATTTAGGGGAATTTTACGTTTTTCCTTCCCCCATTGCATTCGGTCTCAGTTCTGGTGGCTGCCTATAGAAACCGTGGAGAATGGTCCTTGCAGGGTGTGAAAAAAATGGGCGGGAGAGGCTGCCGCCAAGAAAATTAAATGTTATCATCGGGACTTCGTGCATCTGTCGCTGCAAGCTAAACTAGTTCACAGTTTTGAGTTTAATTGAGAGTGTCACGTTAAAAAATATACATATCGCCCATATATCCAACTTAAAAACACATTATCGATGCAGCATTGACAACATTGGCAATGGCCTCAAAGCCCGATTCTGGTGCACTCCGACATGATTATTTTATATCAAGATATTTATTTAATCTTTCCGGAAATACCATCACAAATGCGAGTTTTAAAAAATGCAGGGGACGATAAAAGAGTTTAGATAAATTGCTTTCTTTTCTGAAACAACTGCTGGAACAATTTGAAATAAAATTGTACTCAAAATTTGATGCAAAATCAAATATTTTGACAGTGCTCTGGGATTTATGGGAAATTCTTGCAAAACGCATTTTGCAATGACAACGCATAAATTTCTTAAAATAATTTAATCGTAAAAAAAAAGTATGTGACGCAGATTGACAAGATTATTACCACAATTAATTTCAATCTACAGATAAATCTGCTCCGATTGACGCTTGAATGACCGCCAATACCGTTTAAACCATTTTCTTATCAAGAAATAATAAATAAACTTTTTATTTTGTATGCACGACAGCGAGTCACTCATGTGGCGACCACGTGTGTTTGTTATGTGTCGGCAGCTAAATAAATAACAGTTTATTTGTTCTTTACTCGACATTCATCTAGGTGCATTACCGCATTTCAAATTTCATTTAAATGCAAATCTCTTTCAGCCGCGGAGGATGACGGCAACGAGACTGCCGAAAAGGAACGAAAGGAAGAGGAAGAAGGCGGCGGCGACGACGACGACACTGCAAACGCGAGCGGCGTTAGGGAGCTGCGAGGCCGGCACACCGTCGCCCGACGCGGCCGCGGCGGTGGCAGAGGAAAGCAGCTGGCCGTGCGCCGTCTCACCCGAGCCGCCATCGCCGCCGCCAAGACCAAGCGAGGCGGCCGAGGGGCCAGCCCCAACGTGGCCCTGTTGGACATGCTGGCCGAGGTGGCCTCGGCCACCCTCAAGAGCGATCCGACCATCAAGTCTCCGAAACGCGCCCTGGTCGGCAGGCCAGCCAAGGTATTTTTGTGGGACCGGCCGTGACTGTTTTCGTCTACGGGGGAATGATCTCTAATCTTAAACTGATTAATTAAACAGCAAATAGTTGCTATTTTGTCGCTTAGGTGGTGATGTCATTTACTTCCGGGCTTAAAAAAAATAATAATTTGCAGACTCTACAATAATTTCGAAATTAAATTTACATTTTTGCCTGATCATAGATTATTTGTTTTCGCATATTCAATAAAGCATTTTTTTTTAAATTGGAACCAACATTTGGAAACGAGTATAAATCTGTCTTTCCTGGTTGAATGTAAGACTGGTCGAGTGTAAGGATAGCTAGAAATAGAATATTCAATTCATTCATTTCTAGTTACTCCAAACCAATTTATGGTGGCACCTGCTGCAATCAAATTAAGATTATTTTTCACTGGTCTCACCAATTGCATGTTGTGCTTTTCAGATGTCAGTGGAGTCAGCGGCCCAGAAGAAGGGCCCGGTGACCGCCGATCAGCTCAACCTTGACCAGATTCGCATGCTGTCCGACAAGCTGTTGCTCAACATGTTCGCCGACCTGACCGCCGACGAGATTCGACGCAACTACTCGTACCGCTGCTTTCTCATGCCGGAAAAGTGTCAGCAGGAGTACACCAGCTTCGGCAACGAGGCTAAAGCCCGCGCCCAGATGAAGAGCCACCTGCTCGGACACATTACCAAATTGTTGACGGACGCCAAAGGTGAATATTATATCGGTCAAATAGCAATGTTGATGCCAAATTTCATCTATGGGCGGTTATCTGACCTGAAGTTGACCAATCCAACGTCTATTGGATTAAGGCAAACTAATGAATATAAAAACTGGTGTATAAGCCTTTTTTTATTTATTTTTTAAATTGACAATCGGTGATTGTCATCACTGAAGTGAATATCACGACAGGAAATTCTCAACCCTTCCAATCGCCTCGAAAGAGCAAATTGCGGAAAGACACACATTTTCATTAGTGCCTCGAAGACTAATAACGAAAGCCCGAGCTGGGAATCGAACCCGGGATCGCCGCACACGTGGCAAATGCTCTACCATTGAGCTACGGCCTATTTGTTTCAACTTAATCGATTTGGTCAAGTGAAATAAAAAAAAAAAATCCTGTTGCCTCCGGGATTCGAATCTGAGATCTAGCTTGTCGATTGTTTTTATTTTAATTTTTCGTGCCCGCGGATCTGTCTCAATTCGATAGTTGCTGATTATTATCGATCGCTAGTCCACCTACTATCGCGCAGCACTTGTACACACAATCACACATCCGACACACGCACGTGTCTTATACGAGATTGCGGGGTGGGGGAAAAAAATCCTACGCTAAAAATCAACGATGTTCGTCGATCAAATTGGACTCACCGAATGTATCCCGATGTCCTTTTCAGCTCCGGGTCGGTCGCCCCGCAACAAGTTCATCGCCGAGTCGGTGACGTGCCGCAAACGCCGCATGGAGGCCCAGCAGTCCACAGCCGAGCGCAGGGCCAAGGTGTCGCGCCGTCTGGTGGGCCGAGGCGGCGGCGCTCCCGTACCCGCGGCGGCGTCCGGCCGCTTCACGCAGATGCGTCCGCCTCGCCAGTCGAGCAGGGGCCGCGGCGCCCACATGCGCCAACAGAAGTTGGCTCGGCCGGCCGCGACTCCGCGCTCCGAGACGTCGTCCGACGACGATCAGGAGCAACTGGAGGAAGAGGAGGATGAGGAAGAGAACGACGGCGTGGTCGATGAAGGCGACGTGATGAGAGTGATGATGTCGTCCGACGGCCTGCAGGAGGTGGTGCAGCAGCAGATCGAGATCGAGGCGGTGGACGAGGAGTGGAATCCAGAGGACGTCGAAATGCAGATCAACGAGTATATTGAAGTGGTAAGCGAGTATGTCGGCATATTTCCGTCTCGTTTGAAATGTTCCCGCACACGATTCATGCACAAAATTGCAAATAGATACGAGGATTACTTTCCGTCTACTGGGACATTTTGTTAGATGTCAATACCGGTACTCACTCTGTAGATGTCCGATTAGCGCCGTTTAGACCGAATTTTTTGTACCTTTATTTTTTTTTAGTGGTGAGGGTTGAAAAAAATATTTTTATTGTTTCTCGCACTCATTTTGCTTAAATGCCTAATTTTTTTACGTTATTAAAGTATCGAAAATTATGATTATATACTTCCTTTTGTAATAAATGCTTGACATTTTGATTGCTGAAAAACACTTGTTAAAGTTTTGCACTCACCACAAGTATACACAATAATTAAATTTTATTACTTTGCATGTTAATGACATTTCGAAAAGAAAACTATATTTTTTTTATATGAAAGGCATCAAAGGTATTAAATGTAATTACTCGTATTTAGAAGAAGAAAATAACGAGTTATAAAGGTTTCCCACTTACCACGTTGTGTGTAGGAAAAGTGTTAAAGCATTCTGGCGACTTGTTTTTGAACGGGCGTAAAACGGATTCCCAATCTGAAGAGTCGCTAATTTTCCACTGTCTCAATCCCATTCCTTGCTATCCAGGTCGACCATTCCAGCCAACCCCACCACGACCATTGCTACACCTACCTGGAGGGCGACCGTCGCACTCCCGAGCCCCAGTATTGGGGCGAAGGGGACGTGGACGAGGGCAGCAACGTGCTGGTGGAGATGGAGGAGGTGGTGTGCGCCGAGGAGACGGACGGCCAACCGCGAGCGGAAGCCGGGGCGGAACAGCAGAACCCCGATGATGCCTGGGGATTCGAGCAGCCCAGCGTGGAGGCCTCCTCCAGTAGCCATGGTGAGTGCCCTGGTAAGGGATTTTTTTTTCCGGGGGGAGTGGGTGACCTTGTAATTTTGCCAAATTTAGACTTTAGACCTAGGTAGGGATCTTCGAAGTATATTCCGTCAATATTATCATTCAATTCAATTCAAGTTATTTCTAGTTAACCGTATACTCAAATTGGCGTGCTTTTTTTATCTAACAGTGAATTTGTTTCTTTTGTGAACGTACAATTGTTTTCGTCCTATTTAAAATGCGATTGAAAGCGTGATGCGTGAGCGAGCGATGGAATAATTGTGCCATTCTTTATACTGACCAATTTCTTATTCCATTGCAGACTACGAGGCGACACCTACCCAGCGCACCGTCGGCGAACGACCGAAGGCGACGAGGGCGCGCGGTTCCCGGCAAGATAGCAACCAGTGGAAGTTTGTGGACGACGAAATCGTGGTGGAACCGGACAACTTTAACCAGGGAACTCCCGGCTGGGAGAGGGTGAGTGTCCGCTATCTTGAAAGCTTAAAAGTCGTTGCCCAGGCGGTAGTGCGCCAGTCTTTGGTGCGGCGATCCCGGGTTCGACTCCCGGCTCGGGCTCTCGATTATTCGATCGCGAGATTATGGTGAAAATGTTCGTTTATATTTCCTTCATTGCGATGATGTCGAAGAAAAGAAAAGGGCTAATGCCCATTCGCACCGACAATAGATAATTATCAGATGATAAAGGTTGTGCTATGGATCGTTCACGCGACCACAATTTTTCTTCAACAATGCGCTTAAAGCAGAATTTCGGTCACGTGAACGCTCCATAGCGCTACCGTTATTTTCTGATAGTGTTATATTTTATCGGTGTGTACGAGCATCAGTGATTATTGATGTCGTTTCAACGAAATACAAATGAACTAATA
Organism: Melogona broelemanni; assembly: GCA_033995665.1. Classification (NCBI taxonomy): domain Eukaryota; kingdom Metazoa; phylum Arthropoda; class Diplopoda; order Chordeumatida; family Chordeumatidae; genus Melogona; species Melogona broelemanni. Next base: position 29,650 of record JAUJYS010000005.1, on the reverse strand, counting down.
GTTTCTCGTTTGGCCGCCCACAGACGATGGCGCTCAAGTGCATCCGCCAGCTGCGCACCAAGAAGAAGGACGAGCGCGTGCAGCTCATCTGCCGCATCTGCCCGAGCCACCCCAAGTTCACGGCCCAGGCCACCCTCATGTACCACTACCGCTCGCACGCCGGCATCAAGCCCTTCCCCTGCCTCATCTGTCACACCTCCTTCACCCGCCAGCACAGCCTCAACTACCACATGCTCATCCACAACAACAAGAGCCGCTTCACCTGCACCGAGTGCTCGCGCGAGTTCCGTCACCCGTCCCACTTCAAGGAGCACAAGCGGCGGCACACCGGCGAAACCCCATTCGAGTGCTCAGAGTGCGGCATCCGCTTCAAGACGCGCAACACCTACAAGCGCCACCTCAAGACGCGGCACGGCAAGCTGCTCACCGTCAGCGGCATCGTGGATCTGAGCGCCGAGGAGTTCAACAAGTGTCGCACCAAGCCCAAGAAGGTGCAGTACCGCGACAACATCATGTTGTTTCCCACCAAGGGCATGGCCGCGGCCAAGTGCATCGCGGCGGAAGATGCGGCTGAGGCCGCTCTTTTGGAGGAGGAAGCCTCGCGGGCGCTGGCCGAACAAGAGGAGATAGACAACGGCGAGAATGCCATCCACGATGACGGTATCGGCGTGATGGAAGAGGAGGAGTTGACGGAGCAGCAGCCACAGATGCAGATGGTGTCCCTGCAGGCGGACGACAGCACGGCCCAGGTGTTGCATGCGTTGTCGCAGGCGGCTGGCCAGTCGCGTCACGAGCTCGGTGACGTCATCATTCAGGCGTACGTCATCACCAACGAGGACGGGAGCACGCAGATTGCGCTGTGTCCGCAGAGCATGTACGCGGCGGCTACCGGCGCGCCGGTCACCCTGCCGGACGCGCCGCCGGTCCAGATCAAGCTGGAGCCGAATCTGGAGCATAGTGAGGAGGAGGAAGATAACAGCGAAGCGGGAATGGAAGGACAGCAGATTCTGGGTCTGGCTAATAACGAGGACGAGAGTCACGCCGCCGTCGGCTGGATCAACGCGAACGCCGCCGAGGCCGTGTACGGAGAGGACGAGGCGTCGGTGGTCCACATGCATGCCGTGGTGCCGTGTACGTGAGCGGTCGTAATTGTTGCACTTGTAAAAAAAAATAGTCTTTCGATTTTGATTTGACAATTTTATTGTTTTGAGCTCGCGCACGTTGTCGTTACTATTTTTACAAACGTTAGGTTATTTGTTGTTTATTGTTTAAAACGACACGTACATCATTTTCCCCTCATCACCTATTATTGTAAAAGGTTCTACGAATGCCACAGAGCGTGGATGTGAATCTGACAGGTGGACATAATTGCTGAACGTTATTCTGGAAACCAACCCAAAAACGAAAGTCATCAACAGAAAATGTGGGAAGAAATTAGTTTGTATATTATTCGGCGTGATAATTTTTATTTAACGTGTATAGATTGGCTAGATTGGGGTCCCTAAAATGCAGTCGCTTCACACGCTCAGTTTCCGTGTATATAGAATCGTGACTTGTTATTTTCAACATTTCAAGCGTCGCATTGATTAACACAAAAAATGATTCAGTCTCCTAATCGATATTATCCATTAAAAAGCTTTGATAATGAAGCCACTTTAACGTTGTGCTAGTCCAATAATTATTTGGCATTTGCGAATCTGATGTGCATTGTGCATCAGTTCATTCATTAAAAAAACGTTCACTTAGGAGCTACGTTAATATTAGTTCATTCATTGTTCACATTAAAGCATTTTTCATGACAGCATATTCGTAAAAGCACGGCTGTTCTGTCATGAGCAAGGTGCAGCAGTAGGCAGAGTTGGATATAGGGTTAAGAACAAAAACAAATGTTCGATGCGGTCATGGGGAACGATTGAATTGACCTTGCGAAATGCCAGGCTACACATACTTTCTTCAGTCACAATCCACGAGAAATGTAAATAAATTTGTAAGAGAAATCATGACTTACTGGTATCCTGTAGCATGCTTCCACAAATCGCCACAATTAAATTATCTACCGAAATGTAGTAATCAATCCATCGGGTCTTTGTGTTATTGAGAAGAACTGAGAACAAATATAACAATTCGAGGACCAAATTTAAAACCGAAAGAACGAACTAGTTGGGAGACTTAGTCATGAATTAACAGGTGGTACGAGTCAACTTCCGCTACCCGTCATTGCAGGCGCTGCAAGTGGACCAGACTACAACGTGAAAATGTAACTCGTAATATCAATTAAAAAAAAATTGGTTGTGGCATTTTATGTCGGTTGCTCATAGATTGTTTACCACCTGTTATTAGAGTCTTCTGCTTTGAGATGTTGGCGATGTAGTTTTATTCAAATAATTATACCGGTGACTACTCATTCAAAATGCAAGTAAAAGTCGTGCATACAAAATAAAGAAGTATCGAGTTTTCAGTAACAATGTTTCAGAATCAAATATTTGAGTTTGGTAGCATAGTTTTATTGTGTGCTACACACGGTACAGGCGAAAATATGAATTTGTGAAAAACAAAAAATGCACGATTCCATGAAACGTGTAGTGGAGCAATGATTCACAGTGTAACTTTTTTTTTTTACTATTTCAACAACCCTACACAATATTATATACACATGATCATATGATGCGTTTAACACTTGTTTATGAAAGTTGATTTGGAAAACGTGATGGTAATTACAGTGAGCGTTAAACGGAAAATAGCCAACTTTGCAAATATAGACATTGAACATAACTACGGTCCAAAATCTCTTTTTTCCCCCTTTATGGTTTTATGCATCTTAGTTGATGCTTTTAACAAATTTATTGGTTTACCGCGATACGACTGAACACGATATTTCTTTTTCAACCCCAACAACATTCAAACATTTGCGTGACCGATTTCTAAATTTCCAATTTCAAAATTCTGGTCGCTTATAATTTTTTTTAACCAGACGGATCAATGATAAGAGCGTCATTTTTAGACAATCGCGATCATGCCTCTAGCAAATCACAAAACCAATATATCGTCAGCTCTGGCCTGTAGAAATAAATGCAACACATATGTATGAAGGACCGGACTTGTGTGCGTGTGCGTAGAAAAATAAGCGCGTATTAAGTGTTTTTAAGCTTGGAAATGAATCGTTGATGTGTCTTATCAACAAGTACACTTGTTTCAAGTTTATTGCAGAAAATCTAATCCCAATTGGCGTACTGTCAGCGTGTTTATAAAAAAAATTCGCAAAATATTCTTTGCCGTATTGTTTATGCACGCAGGATCTAGGTGCAAACTGAACTGGTGATACAAATTAGCAAAACCTCCCGCCAAAAAGAAAGAGAATCAAGGATAATTACGAATCTCCCGCTAAAAAAAATATTTATATATTCCAATATTATTTTCTTCTCGAATAAAAAATTTATTTAAGTTTTCGATCCTCTCGGCGTTTTACTTTTGAAGTTCTGGGTTGCGTCACGACATTTAAGCAGTTGATTATTGATTTCAGAGTGATCAGATTTCTAATGTGGCCCAGTCAGGAGACATCGCGAACCACATTACGTCTATTGCTATCAAAAAAGCAGAACTCCAAAAACGTGGCCGCGATCGCGTCGAACGGAATACCATGTCCCAATACTGTACGAAATAATTCGCGTGGTCCGTGACGAAATTTAGGCAGGCCAGCTGTTGATACCGGTCCCGCCCATTGGCAAAATCAAGATACATTTTCTCCCCGTGCCGATTCCATATCGATTTGATCGATCGTTTCGCGAAACTGCAATCGACTCGAGGACAGCGGGACCTGTCGAAACGATTGGAGAAAAAATAAACTAGTACCGGTGGATGCACGTGACTTTTCACCAGTTGCCCACTGTTCGTCATATTGGGATTAACTCGCGACTTTCCGACGCGCGCGGCAAGCCCTCGTCACCTCCACTTCGTCCAACGTTTGGTCGCGGGGCGGGCGACCGGGGCTGAATGCGTGTGATTGTGCACTTTCGTTTTCTCGAAAAATCGTGGTGTTCGGATGCGGCGAGAGTGTAGGTGCGTGCATAGAGATGGTGATTGGAAAGAGAGAGAGAGCTGTTCCTCACGAGTCGTAGTCTTCGTCTAGACTGGCGGCGGTGGGATGCAAACTTGTAAACGAACCGGGTTTGGTGATGACCGCCGACGGAGCGGAACCATTCGATGACCGATTCGAAAGACTGGAAAGAAGAGACGTTCTTTTTATGGACAACAAATGGCTAAATTACCAAAAAAAGGAAACCATTCAAATTGTAGTTAGAATGGCGGAATTTAAATAAAGTTCTGCTTCATCAAAATTCATGGATTTTGTTGTTCACGAGTTAAACAGATCATATTTTTTGTTACTCACATGATGTTTGTGACGCCGACATTCTTGAAGTAGGTGGACTTGGGCCCGTGAGAGTTTGTCGTGGCGTCCAAATTGTTCTGCAAATGCAAAAGACAACAATGTTTGTGAATGGGAAGCTCCAAATGTAACCACGTTCAGATATTCAGAGTTCATTATTAAAAGTGAAATAGATGTGACCAAATTTTTTTCTAACAAATTAAAGTCACTGGACATTTTCCCTGATCAAAATATATCTAGTTTATAGATATTTATGTAATAATTTTAATTATAAAATTACTAGGAAACACATACAAAAAAGCGTGCGAAGCGCAGTTTATTTATTGTTTCGTTTTGTAAGTAACATACAGAATTGCGTTAAATTCTTGCGCAGAAAAAAATCTTAAAAATCGCATTGAAAAAAGATTAAAGCATTCGCTGCCTTATTTTTTTTAAAACCTGAATGCAAGAGTCTATAAAGTGAATAAATTCACAAAAAATAGAAATTTCAATTCTGCTCAGAATTTTTCCCCGGACTAGTCCTACTTTTGGGCGATATTGCCCGACTTGCCAGGCGAGTACGAACACCTACAATATAATTTTTTGACCGCGCGACAACACTAGTCCGTCGTCACTTACTTCCTCCTCGTCGTCGCACTCTTCTTCCTCCTCCTCCTCTTCGTCCGAGTCTTGCTCGTCCGACTCTTCGGTAGCCGTACGACTGGGACCCGCACTATCTTCGAGGTCCACATTCTTCCTGAGCCGCGGCATCCTAAGACAAGCCAGGTCAATAGTAAGAACAACATTCAAATACCAATTTCACGCGAAGAACCGTAGTTCCAGCGGTTCATTGAACAACCGCTGGAATTACCAGGAATTTCATGCAGAAGTATATTTATTAATATTGCTCATTACATATTTTTTATTTGAAAATGTCCAACAACATGTCTAAGCATATAACGTTCATCATACTTTTGAAAAATAATACAATTTCCAATGAATGAATTGGATGAATAAAACAAATAATAAATTGAATAAATAATACAAAAAAATTAATAATTCCAAATGAAGTATGCCCCTTTAATCGAATGCCGTTTGGTACAAAATACATTAATCTCTGCATCAATAAAAACATCCCTTTTATATAATTTATCGAAAATCGATGATTCAGCCGGCTCAAAATGAAATGAGTTGTACTGACGCGTGCTGCAATATTTTCTGAGAAAAATCAACGACGCTTTTTTCGAAAACAAAATCAAGAAAAGGACGCTTACCTCTGCTTGCCACTATGTTTAACGTAGTAAGAAGGTTTGACAGTTTCCGCAGGCGGAGGATTGGACGATTCGTCCTCTCCCTGGACGTCGGGCACGGCGGCCACCAGGTCCTTTAAAAAGTCGAACTTATTTTCGGACAGAATACACTGTTTCCTGGAAAAGCCAAAAAAAAACGCAAGTTCAAACCAAAAATACATTGACACTCAGTCTGTGTCCAGTAGATCCCAAAATTTAATAAAGCGCTTACAAATGAGACGTTGTCAGTGTCTTGGCATTTCGTCCGAGAGTTATTTCGCTAGACTTCTTAATCAACGACTCCACAAATAGCTCCAACGCTCTAGGTGAACATATGTTAAGGATAAAGCAACTCAAAAGCGACGATGACATATTTATTTTCCTACGGCGCAATTGAAATGTGAGAACTGTGTAAAATGTGAGAACCACAAGAGTTTCATAATACGATACGATATACAAAACGTAGTAGTTTGTTCAACGGTGTGGCATCTTGTATCAAAATTAGTCTAAACTAACATGGAAATATAGTAGGATATAAGTTTAAAAATAACTAATATGAAATCAAAATTTGTACTGCCACTTCAAATATTTCGTAATTTAAAAAACCGAAAGCGAAAAACCATACTTTGGTGTTGCAATCACTTTTTTTTATCCTAACATAACCAATAATTCAAAATTAATTCAACACATTCAGTCCACCAAAAATAATGCTCAGCTCTAAATAAGGCAATTTTGATTCGCCAATATTTCACAAACATTGTCCCTGTTTTTCAGACAGCATCATGTCATGATATTTACGGCCGCGACTTGCTCAACAATGCACAGGTGCGCTGTTGTTTCAGTTGCACAGTTGTCCGCCAACATCGGTCAGCGGACAAGGTAGCGCACCGTGCGTATGCCCATGATAACAATACCAAAAAGGATATAAATTATGACTGGTACGGCGGCTGCCACTTTGCCAACCTCCTCGTCAGTCTGCATAATCTTCTTGATTCGAGCCTGAAAAAAAACATCACGCGCAAACATCAAAATTCCATGAACACGCCCCTGGAACCAAATCCAGGCCTCACAACCACCGCTTCATGGGTTAGACTCCAACCACCCCCACAAACCCACTTGTCGCGAAAGGATCGCTGCTGCGCGAACCACGTATTGGTGAATTTAGACACATTCGTGACTAAAATCACCTGACACAACGGCAGGTGGCGCTACAATCGACCTTGTTGCAAGGCTTTCACCTGGTGCTAGGTTCTTTTAGCAAATTTGTCTTATCATCACCAAATACGACGTGATTATAGTCACGGTTTCCCGGGCTGGATGAATTTGTCTCGCTCGGGCAACAAGCATCTTGACCTCGATTTTCAATAAGGTTGCATTTGTCCCGCATTTGATGTTTCACTTTTTCGATGGTCGAATGCTTACCGGTGGAAATCTGGCGTTGTATTTCTTCTTCTTGTTTGGCATTTTTACGCGCGCTTTGGCCGAGGGCGCAGAATGTCCTAGGTCTTGTATAAACAACTTCACTTTTTATGGAGGGGGACAGGGGCGAGCCAGTACAAAGGTCCCACGCACAATTTTGGATTCGTAGCAATTTTGCAGTCGCACACACCCGCGCTACATTCCGAATTCAAGTTTTGAATACCGCGATTTTCGCACAGAGTAAACAAGAAATAATTTTACGAGATCTACACGAAGCGATCAATAATCGCCGTCGTCGTCATTTTGTGACATTTTTCGCCAGTTTCCGGTTTTTGTACATCGACATTCGCCAGCACTCATCTATTCATCCGGATTCAGGCGAGATGCGTCCATTAGTGGGACAATTTTGAATAATTTAATTTTAAACTGTCTTTCCAAATAACAACGCGCAACCCATTTTTCTTTGGATCAGATTAGCATGTGTTAACGTGAGGAGCAACTGTCCACCTGGCGGCTGCGGTCGTCAACTCTACACGAGCGAGCATGCCTGTGATTTTCGATGGTATTTGACATCTAGTTCAAAATAACCAAAATTTAGCAACTTCTCCAAACTGAATGATCTTTCAAACTTCGAGGGGCAGCTAATGAACGCGCCTCTAGTTCAAAACCAGTTTGTTCATCGCAAAAATGAGTACTTTTGAAACTACTAAAGACATCGACAATGAACTTGGAAATTGGCGACACGATATTGAATATCATATTCCCTTTATGTTTCGCGGTTGAAAATCTAGACAAGCCAACAGAAAGTTGCTTACAAAATGAGAGTGACCGAGCAAGCTGTCACCGGGTCCGTTCGGAAATCATCTGTGGACCTGAAAAAGGGTGTGTACAAGCGGTACAATAATGTGTTTAATGAAATGGGCAACCTATATGGTGACGTTTTTGAAACGATATAACGAAAATATGTGCTGTATAAGAGCCAGCAGAATCATGGTATTATCACTGTAGACCGGCACATGACCCGCCATCTTTTTTAATCTTACTGCGGGGGCAGACCAAAGTAATAGTGGGCAAATTGCCCAGTCGTTTGCCAAAAAACTGCCTTTTGCGCTGGTCCGATGATCGATCAACATTTTTTTAAATTAAAGAATTAAATAAAACTTGTCTTTGTTTATACAGGTTGAAAACCAGCTTGTTGTTTCAAGCTGGCGTGAGTCACTGCGACAGAGGCGAAAAAGTGTTATTCATTTGCGAAAAACGTCTGAATTGGCTGCCTTTGGGTGTTCATGGAATGGCAGTTCCCTCGCTGGACAACATGTACTTTATGAAGCTAGTGTAAGGATTTTTTTTTCTTCCGGTTTACTTCTGATCGAATGTCAACCTGCGATCACGTTGTAAAATTTGACCGAAAAAAGATTTATATCTTTCCGTACAGCTACATTGACGAAACAGAGAAGCTTTTGGAATTTCTCGCCTCGTTTCATTTGGAGAAGATGGCCTGGCCTTCGTTGATTGTTCTCGATAATTTGGACTACTATTTCGAACATTATGAGGTAGCTGTACCGGTCTATTCTCTCGTATGAAAGCGTAGTTTTCGCAATTCAGAGTAAAAAAAAATGATTGTATTTACTTTTTTGCCGCAGCCTCAGACGACACCGGGAAAATCGCCGAGCGAGAAATCTGACCCGGAAACTACGGAACAGTCTTGCGCCAAACTGTGCGCACTTTTAGTCGAAGTCGCAGACTTTTGTTCCAAGAAACTGTGAGCATTTTAGACATTTAATGACTAATTGTATGCTAAAATCGAATTGGGTTTGAGCCAGTTGAAGGTTGGAATTTTTTTTTGCTAATTTCGAACAAAAACGAGCATTTTTATATATTTTTATTTTTCAGAGCAACGCCGTGTAATTTGCTACTCAGTTGCAAGCGGTCGGATTTCTGCCTCAAAGTAATGCACTTGCTTCCAATTTTCTTTGATAGAACATGGAACGTCAGCTCGACTGGAGGTATGTTTAGTCTATTTGGTGTTTCCGTTTTCATTTTTACTTCAAAATACATGTTAAAAAAGAAAAATGAATTGAAACCTATGGGCGTACCAAATTTCTATTTTAGATTTAAATTTCATCTTCCAGATCCAGCTGAATACAGCATTGCTCGTGCAAATGGGAAATCCAGCAAGATCGACCGTCTCGTAATGTCGAAGAGATCGAACGAAATATTCCTCAACAAAGTCTATGTTAGAGAAAAATGTTAAGTTCACCTACGAAACAGTTCATTGTGTCTGGTAAACATATTATGTTATTGAGATAATCGAAATACAAATGCTGAATCCAATTGCCATACCGTGGTAATATTATTTTTTTAAAGAGTTGATAGAAATTGGCATCCACAACATATGCTGTAAATGTTAAAATACATAAAAATTGAAACACTTGAGCAGCCAAATATTTTCTACATCTTTATTCATAATTTCTGTCGGTACTCCCCTAGTTAGTTACACGTATTCTGCTGACATATCCATCAGACATACAATTTTTTCCACAAATTTCACACACACACACGCACTACAGTACATGTACTTGGTATACCAACACTGAAACATCTCTCTCGCCACTCATACTTGAATCAACCTAAACACAGACAAAAAGAGAATTGCGGAAGAGATCGTTCGAAAATGTACAAATCATACCTGCGTTAAAACGGAAGTGAAAATATTCATTGTTTTCCGTAAACTAAATTAGAACCGGGTACTGTTATTTTTTTTTTAAATAAACGATACATTTACAGAGTTTGCCTTTAGGCTTTCAGGCATCTGTTCGAAGCGCATTTTAATCGCGTTTTCTTCAAGGAAAAACGTAATTTTTTCCTTAATCAATTACGGGTCAACCAATTAAAAATGGCGTCACCACGTTTTCTTTAAAACTTATGGATACCGACGAGACATAAATTTCAAATCCTACGTTTGGCTCCATAGACTATACTGTGCAAATAAAAAAATATCGGGTGAACGATCTCTAGTAATTGAAAACTATATATATGTACACGCAAAAAACGACAAATTCGCCTTTTGTTACTTCTAAATGATATGTGCTACAAGGCTGCGACGCTTCTCCCCCTCCCCCCCCACAAATTTAACGGGTCAGCCAAAATTGGGTGCTGAACACATATGCTAACATATAAAAACTGACACTACAGTGAAGGGAGAATTTAACCACATGTCAAAATGCACTATTTGCACGAATTTTTTTCGCCACACGCAGTCTGATGTGTAACTTTACGAGGAGCACACAATTCGTGACTCTAATAGTAGAACAACACGACTCTTCATTTTCCAACAAATTATCAAGAGATTTAAAAAAAAAAATTATCAAATATATTACAATGTAGTTGAAATGAACATCTACTAAACTTTTAAAAATTACAAATTGCCCGCCGCAAATCGGCCCCCCGCAGGGTTTTTCAAAACCAACAAAACTGGCAAAAATAAAACAAAACAAAAGTGCTTGTCAGTAACGCGTGTCGAGCGCCAAAAGAACAATAAAAACAAGTCTGTCCAATTTTATATATTTGACAGCGTTGGCAGAAAGTATAGAAACCTTGTCTTCCTGGTTAATAACAACACGTAGGAGAGCAAAAAAAAATTAAAAATAACAACAATCGCGGCGTTACCATTCACAGCCAAGCTGTATATATGTATTCCCCATGTCTGAAATTTAGTGTCGTCACGTCGATTCGTTTTCGTAATAAATATAGGAAGCGCCATCACCCCCTTTGTGAATAGAACCGCTGCGTTGTATTTATTCCGGAGAGACATCGATCGTCCAATTAAAAATACCAAGGTTGATGCAACACACGCGCGAACGTAACAATCGTATCGAGAGAAAGGATTAACTGAAAACAGATTACATTAACAACGAAGCGGATGAATCTTGTTACTTGTTTGTGTATATAAATACACCCGACGAACAAATTTGTACCCCACCAGTAAATAGGAACCTCGAGAAATCAACATAATCATCACAACAGGAAACGCGCCCATACCAAGTGTAAACGTTAAGCATATAATCAAAACCTCCACATCCGATTGCCGCTCTAGGAGTTTGTACAACAGCAAAAACGATGTATTAATGACATGTCTCACCGGCTATTTGGCGCCATTGCAACATTTTGATTCACCCCCTCCCCCATTCTTATTCCAATTTCGGTGGCATATGCACACCTGAATTTACAACGACGAAAATCAAATCCATTGCGGCAAAAATTATACCGATTTTGATTCCTTCGATATACCATACTTCAATTCCATTGAGAAAAAAAGTAAGCCACTAACAGCATCTCGACCAAATGTTCAACGAAAATTGACAAGAGGATACATGTTCAGCAACCCACGACATTTACTAGAGCAAACCAGTGCACACTAATCGCGCGGTCCAATCCTTTCAAACTACCAATAACCATACAAATCAATGGTAACAGCTCAATCGGGACATGGGATATGTATATAGGAGCCGTGAACTGTAGTAACAATATTTGTTTTTAGCAACTAGAAGTGCATCTAGAGTCGCAAAGAGGCCTATGCATTCACGCAGGAACCCCGCTCAATCTGCTCGGTGAAGACGAATAGAAGGTTAACAGCAAAGTCGTGGTGAATAATTATTTCCCACCTACGTTTATAAACTATAGTTTTACCGATTTCTTTTCTACGGCTACAACTCTCTTTATTTCTACTATTTTTTATCACGAATCTAGCAAACCGTGAGCTTTTTACGTAGATGTGGGCAGTTTGTTTTACTGGTAAGTCAAAAAACGATTGTTTTTCCCCCGAACAATCTAAAGTGCAGATAGGAATACATATATATCCCAAAATTTTAAAGCAGAGGATTTACCTTTTTTATTGCCAGCGCCCTTAATAAAAATGACATTGATTTTACACCCACGAGAAATTAAGTCGCAACATGTCCAACGAATCCAGAATATTTTCCTTGACGTCTGTACCATTGACAACAATTTGATGTCAAGTCACTTTAGAATTGCCAACTCTTGGCTAGATTCCAACCGCTGTCTAGCCATGCTTTGAGCATTGCCAACGTGGACAAACAAAACTCGTGGCAAAATAACAGGTGTCCACCATCTAGTTTATCAATACCCTCCCCTCCTTAAGAGCGGGAGCTTCAGCCAAAGGGTGGCGGTGCATTCTAAATGATTATAAACAAGTGCTTTACGAAACACATCTGTAACATTCACGCCCTCATTCATTGAACCAACTCGAGTGACATCATCGTGAGGACAAGAGATCACAATATACGATTGAAAATGTTAAAGATTGATATGCTACCAATGAATTTTAAGACTATTTACATTTTAACTATACAAGATTAAAAAAAAAAAAAACACGCGTGGTCGTCATCTAGGACTCTGGTTGTAAGGTTGTCTCATTGATCAAGTCTCATTGGAAATCTGAAACCAAAAGAGGATGAAAGTCGGGCTTCCCTTAAAAGAAGTTAAAATTAGCTCACTTTCGGTATTAACGAACACGCCTAAAAAATTAAATTGCAGACAATTCAAAGCACGAGCAAATAAAGACTTTGCAGATGCATCACACGTATTTAAACTCTCTGCCATTCACGTCGCTATTATGACAAGAAATTGTTACAATTGTTAATGTTCCTTCGAGTCCGGCCAAATAATCCAACACGCGTTGAACATACCATTTTAAATGGCTCATGATTTGACGCTTTTGGTCTACTAATAATTTCAATAGTCTATCGGCACGTTTCACTAGTTTCCGGCCTGACTGTGCCAATCGTTTAAAAATTATGTTCATTTGTAATTGATGCTCCCAACATCACACAACTCGGCGTACCATATTTGCCTTGCATTTTTCTAATAAATTAAAAAAGAAGAAATAAAACCAATTTCTTAATCTCTCAATTTCTTAAGACGTCGAAATGAAACTTATCCGGACGAGTGATTATTTGATTAGTGATTGCGACTCTACGTAGTGCTACCCACTAGTAAGTCTATATTTCTACTACTTTTACAATTGCTCAAGAGTCTATACACCTATAATGCACTCGTTTCGAACTGCGCAGAGAAAGATTTTGGTTAATTAACATTGTATTCAAGAGCGGGCCAATTTAAATGGAGGTGGGATGGGGGTGCGTTACGATAATCGATCGCGATGAATCCCCGAGTCGATCAGAGACAGTCTACGAGACCTGAATAATGCTGACGCTCCGACCGGCAAAGGTTCTGTGTGTCGGCGTGAGAGGCGCCGCCGTCGCCCCGCTCCGCTCAGAGCCGCCGCCACCGCCAGTCCCAGAGATGGCGCCACTGGACTGACAGCGACCAAAGTGGGCAAAGTCGGGACACGAGTCGAACACGATTCGCTCCAGATCGCTGTAGTCGAGACTGCCGCAGCTGTAGCGATTCCGAAACTTTTCGGTGCGGGAGCCGGGGGAGGAAGGGCTCAAACGCCGCAACGGCGGCCGCGCACCGCAAGCAGGCGAGGAAGTCAAAAACGCGGCAGCGGCCGACCCCGTCCCGTCCGGGCATTGGAAGCGAGCCAGGATGCCGGGACAGGATTGCGCGCGGTACAGCCCGTCCTCCTTACGAACCGAAGCGCTGCCACCGTGCGGGCCTTTGGAATGGTGCGTGGACTGATTCTCGCGCGGCACACTGAAGACCTTGGAGGCGGCGCACGGGTTACCAGACACGGTGGAGGACATGTTAACCGCCCCCTGGTGGTGGAAGTGATGATGGTGATGACCGAGGATGGTGGTCTCGCGCGACGTCACGAAGCTGGAGGTGGTCGTCTCCGTGACGTATTTACGGCGCGGAGGGTTACCTGGTGAGGTCGTGCTGGAGCAGAAACGGTAGCGTTGTTGTTCCTCGGTGGCGGTTGCAGGTACGGTGTAGCACATCTTGTCGTCGTTGGGGAGCGCGCTATCGGGGGGCGGACAGCTGCCTTCGTCGAATGAGCTGGTCCGGTCCCAACGAGAGGTCAAATCGGTGGAACTCTGGACGCTCCAGGTGGGGGAGAGGATGCCGGAGTCACGGGAGGCCTTGCTGGTGCTGGAGCGGCAGGACTTCTCCCAGGAGCCGAATGGGTCGCCGACGCCGCTGGAATCTGCTAAGCGAAAAAGGAAAGAAAACTGTCATCGAACCAATCTAGAATTCGTTCAATTTTGTCGCGCAATGGCAATTCGCAAGCGAGGCATTGCTGTAATCATTTTTGAATCGACTCTTGAAATTAAAAGTGTTGTACAAAAATGTAAGGTAAGCAAATCTCACAACTAGAATTTCGCTTTCCATGAATTATGACAAACTCTGGCATGATATGACCCACGGTTCTCAACTTGTGATTGGATACTGGAGCTACAACAAGAAAACATTTTTGTTTTTCCTCTGTACCTGACGGATTAAAGGTGTCTTACTATCGGACTTGAACATCGCTGATTTTATTTATGTTTAATCAGTTTTTCTCAATTAACAAGAAAACAGTTAGAAAACGTTTAATGTAAGCATTTACAATATAATCTATGTATGGTTCAATGAAAACAAGCTACGTAGGTAAAACTGGTTCAACATTAATATTTTTTTATTTTTTTAGTGAACTACAACGCATAATAAAAGTATTTACAGATTTTGCAAATTTGTTCTGTAATACATGTTTCGTATCAATTTTGCTCTGCAATAATAGTGCCGTCGCAAGTTTGCTGTGCAATAAATGTGTCTTTTCAAGTTTGTGGTGTAATAAATATGTCGCAAGTTAGTTATGTAAAGTGTCGTGGCAAGTTTGTTCTGTAAAGTATCGTCGTCGTAAGTTTGGCGAGCAATGCGCCGGGAATACAGCTTTGAAAATCAGCATGAGATACTCAAAAATAACCAACCTGGTCTTCCCGCGCCAATCCCACCGACGCTCTCGCATTTGGGATCCGACGGACTTAGCGGGTTGCCGCTATCCCGGTTCAGAATGTCCCGCACGGGCGACGGAAACGAGGTGGCCTCGCCGCCGGCGAACGGGCCCAGCCGCGATAGTAGAGCGGCGGGCAGCGGCTTCCGCAGTACTACATTTTCGCTGTCCACCATCATGCAGTGGCCTTGACCGACGGGCTTGATCTCTGAGGTGGCCACCGGGGGAGCGTCCTCGGACACCGACGGCTCACTCCCGATCCCGCTGGTCGAATCTGAGCGCGAGTAATCCCACGAAGAGGCCATAGACGACCCGCTGGCCGTGGTGCAGAGCGATGAGGTCAGGCTGTCTGGGAAATCGGATGTCACGCCGTCGCACAGCGGCCTCTTCTCGCAGGACCGCCACATAACCGCACCACCGTCCGCCGTCTCTTTTCGGACGCCGGTTGGAAAGTCGTGACTAGGGAAGCCGGGCGAGACCAGCGTGGCAACCGGCGAAAGGGAGGTGGGGCGGGTGGGTGTGAGCTGGGCGTTGGGGTCTCGGGTGACCAACGGGGAAGGGATGGTGGGGCTGACCGGCGAACCGGACTCGGAGGTGGAGGACGACCGCGCGGAGCTCTCCTCCTTCAACGAGGACAGGTACAGGAGTTTTGACTTGAGACATTTGAATTTGGCCGTGGAGCGGTCGACGGGCGAGGTGGACGATGAGGCCACCTGCTCGGCGTTGGAGGTGGTGGTGCTGGTGGTGGTTTCGCGGCATGTGAAGCTCAATTTCGCGATGCCGGAGGTGGGCGAGAGGTCGCCGCCGGACGGGGCGGCGTTGGAAGCGGCGGTGGCGAAGAGCTGGGCCGAGAAGCCGGGGTCGAGCGGCAGCTTGAGGGTGAGGGAACGCGAGTGGGAGAGACCGCTGCGCATGTCAGTGCAGCATTGGCGCTTGAAACCGTTGACGAAGGGCGGCGCGGCGTCGAACTGGAAGCGGCCGAGGTGGCTGCCGATGCCGGCGGTAACGCTGCCACTCTGTTGCTGTTGTTGCTGCTGGAGGAGGAGCACGTTCTCCTGCTTGAGTTGTCGCTCGTACTCGAGCAGTTGGCCGAGGAAGTTGAAGTTGGGCGAGATGGTGGCACGTTTCGATTTGACATACCTACAAGTTCGATAAAAGAAGAAATCAAACAAAATAATTAAAATATAGATCGTTGGCACGAAGATGACAGATCGAATCGATCCGGCGTCCGATGATAGATCGAAGATGACAGCATGAAAATTATATAAATTATAATTCAATTTAGACAAAGTCCTGGGGCGGTTGTTGGCCCCAACGACGGGTCTAGCTGTACAGCGATACTTGAGGAGGAAGTAGAGTATCGCCCTTCCCCGGTTACCCGTGGAAGGACAGTAGAGAACCCTGGAAGCCATTCTTCCTTGAGGATGAGACTTGATCGGTTGTGTATTTCAGTGTTCTTACATTACACCTTGTAATTATTTTGCCTTGAAAATAAACCTAAGCAAGTCGTCATAAATCTCTGAGTATAATTATTCTCTTCGATTCTAACTGGTAGCAAGTGCTCCATTGGTGACCCTGAACGAGAAAAGAACAATTGTCTTCGCGAAAGGACGAGTCAGCAGCTAAGCCTTCCCACCCGAGCGGAAGCACCCAGAACACGTGTTCCAACAAGCAACAAGTGGTAGTCCCAAACTGTGAGTACAGCATACGCCATGTCGAAAGCAGAGCCACGCAGCAGCTCAGCGCCGAAAGGCCTGGAAGGAGACCGTAGCGCCACGCTGGTGCTGGGAGAGGATGCAGGCGCCATCGCAGGCTCCGCAGCCGGTGAAGCCAACGTGGCTCACACCACGGCGGCCGATCCGAACGGCGCGGCAAGTGCTCCTCCTCCAGCCACCCGCGGTAGGCCGCGTGGTTCCCGGAATCGAGTGGCGGCGCCGCGCCAAGTGCCCCTCGACCCGAACGACCCCGTGGTGCAGCAGGAGCTGAAGAGAATGATGGATATGCACCTGATGGGGATAGGCCTAAACGCGTTGACCACGAGGTCACCGAATGTAAGCCTTACCGGAGGGGGGCGCCAGCCAGCAGCAAAGCAGGATGCCGCCTTTGTGAAAGGCTCCCTGCCGATGTTTCGTGAGGACCAGCCCGAGTATTGGTTTTCCTTGCTTGAAGACCAGTTTGAGGATTACGGAATAGTGGACCAGCGCCGGAAATTCCGCATCCTGGCCCACCTCACGTTCGACTCAGCGCAGGCAGTGGAAACCATCCGCCCGCTGCAGACGGACGCCACCGTGCTGAAGCCGTACGACGTGGCGAAGAAGGCAATCTTGAGCAACTCCCGGCAGCCAGCGCTGTCGCGGGTGCGCCAGGTCGGGGCCTATACCCCACCCGCCGGAAAGAAGCCGTCTCTCATTCTCCAGGCAATCAGAGAAATTGCAGGAGACGAGGTGAGCAAAGCCGCCATTAAGGGAGCTTTCGTCAACGCGATTCCGGAGGCCATCCGCACTGTCGTGCTGTCGCACATCGACGACATCGACAAAGCCGCGGAGGTGGCAGACACGTTGATGGAGCACCTTACCGACACCGAGCAGCACTCGGCGGGCCAGGTGAGCGCACTGGCAAGTGGACGGCACCGCGATCCCGTGCCAGCCAGGGCACACGACCGCGGGGCGACGCAGCGACGTCAGTCCGC
This sequence comes from Melogona broelemanni, assembly GCA_033995665.1. Lineage (NCBI taxonomy): Eukaryota > Metazoa > Arthropoda > Diplopoda > Chordeumatida > Chordeumatidae > Melogona > Melogona broelemanni. Next base: position 11,975 of record JAUJYS010000005.1, on the reverse strand, counting down.
CAGCCCCGGCCGCAGCCCACGCAGCAGCGAGCCGACGTATGACCAACTGAAGGAGCAGTTGGCCAGATACCAGGCCGCGGAGAAGAAGCAAGGGCGCCGCCGCAAGCAGCCGGCGCAGGGCAACCCGAACAAGCAGCCAGAGGACTCCGAGGTCTGCTGGTTCCACTGGCGGTTCAAGGAGGCAGCAACCGGCTGCAAGGCGACACCTAGCGGCCAGCAGTGCCAGTACGGTGTGACCCCGCCCCGGCAGGCGGTGGCGTGCCTGTCCGGGGACCGGCAGAGATTCCGGGTGTTTCTCTTGGACAACGTCTCTGGCCTGGAGTACCTGGTGGACCCGGGCTCGGACGTTTCCTTGTTGCCCGTGGCCGGTTGCCCAGCACCGGACAGAAGAATCCATCTCACGACACCGGGAGGTGACCTGATAGCCACGTTTGGAGTCAGGGAGGTGCAGGTGGACGTCGGAGCTGGCCACCCCAGGCCGTGGAAGTTTACCGTGGCCGCCATTCAGCACCCAATCCTGGGGGCAGACTTTCTGTTCTTCTATGACCTGCTGGTGGACACACGAAGGTGCAGAATAGTGAGCGCAGCAACCGGCGAAGCGTCGCCGAGTGGCCGACCGTCGTTGACGGAAGAGCCAGCCCTCGCCGCGGTCAGAGATGAGCTGTTCTTTGACATCGAGAAGGAGTTCCCTACCATCACGCGGCCGCTACTCCGAGGGCCGGCAGAGGCGACGCACGACACCATGCACCACATAGATACAGTTGGCCAGCCATGTTTCGCACGGGCGAGACGGCTGCACCCCGACAAGCTGAAATCGGCGAAGGACCAAATGATGGAGCTCGTCGCGCAGGGCCTGGCACGCCCGTCGTCGAGCAACTACGCGTCGCCAATCCATCTCGAAGCAAATGCAGGAGGTGGGTGGAGGATGTGCGGCGTGTACACGCGCCTCAACGCGATGACGACGCCGGACAGGTACCCTGTACCACACATCCAAGACGTGACGGCAGGGCTGGCGGGTGCATCGATCTTCAGCACCATCGACCTCAAGAGAGCCTTCTACCAAGTGCCGGTCGCGCCAAGCCACGTCCATAAAACGGCAGTGATAACGCCGTTTGGCCTGTACGAGTTCTTGGTCATGCCCTTTGGCCTCAGGAACGCCGGGCAGACATTTCAGCGCCTGATCGATGAAGTGCTGCGGGGACTGCCGTTCGCCGTCGCCTACCTGGACGACATCCTGGTAGCCTCGACATCAGCGGAGCAACACCGAGACCACCTGCGACAAGTGTGCTCGAGACTGGAAGAGTACGGACTGATCATTAACGTGGCGAAAAGTGTAATCGGCGCAAAGTCAGTGAAGTTCCTCGGATACCAGGTCTCCCAGGCCGGGATCTCCCCGCCACAGGAGAACGTCAGAGCGATAACACAGTTCCCGAAGCCAGACACCGTGCAGGAAATCCGCCGGTTCCTGGCCATGATCAACTTCTACCGCCCGTTCCTGCCCAGAGCAGCAGACCAGCAGGCGCCGCTCAACGCGTTGCTGGTGGGAAGCAAGAAGAACGATAACAGGAAGATCCTGTGGTCGGAAGAGCTGGACAGCGCATTCGAGGAGGTCAAGCAGTCACTGGCAGCCGCTAGCCAGCTCACGTTTCCCCGCGGAGACCTCGAGACGGCGCTGTTCGTGGACGCCTCAGACGTCGCCATGGGCGCAGCAGTCCAGCAGCGCCGGAGCGGAGACGACCCGTGGCAAGCTGTGGCGTTCGCATCAAAGAAGCTGTCACCCGCCCAGCAGAACTACAGCGCGTACGACAGAGAGCTTCTGGCGGCGTACTGGGCGGTGCTACACTTCCGCCACTTGCTGGAAGCCCGCCACTTCACGCTGTACACGGACCACAAGCCCCTCACGTTCGCAGTGGCGAGCACGGTCGACAACAGGTCCCCGCGGCAGAGGCGGCACCTGGACGTGGTCGCCCAGTTTACAACAGACATCAGGCATGTGGCAGGGGAGCAAAACGTGGTAGCAGACGCGCTGTCGAGGGTTCTACTCCCAGACTTGGCCTCGCTTGCGCTGGCAGCGCTGGACTTCCCCGCGCAGTTGACCCCCGAAGCAATCGCAAGTGCCCAAGCGGATGACCCTGAGCTGGCCACCCTACTGGATGCCGGCCCCTCGCGCGGCTTGCAGCTCGCTCCAACCCCTACGGCGGTGCCGGACTTGCCACTGTACAGGGACGTGTCCTCGGTGCCCACGAGACCGTACCTGCCGGAGGAGATGCGCCGCAGAGCGTTCGAGTCGGTGCATAACCTGTGCCACCCCGGAGTGGCGAGAACGCGGAGGTTGGTCACAGCCCGTTTCGTTTGGCCGGGGATGAACGCCCAGATCGCGGAGTGGACGAGGGCGTGCGAGCCGTGCCAAAGGTCGAAGGTGCACAGGCACACCCGCGCAGCGCCGGGCGTGTTCCCACCCAGCGAGAGGTTTGAGCACGTCCATGTGGATCTGGTTGGCCCACTCCCGGAGTCACGGGGGTTTAAGTACTGTCTGACCGTGGTGGACCGCTTCACACGGTTCCCAGCAGCGTACCCCATCAGAGACGCAACTGCATTGACAACAGCCAAGAAGTTCTTCGAGGAGTGGGTGCCGATGTTTGGCTGCCCTCTACGGATGACCACAGACAGGGGACCCAACTTCGAGGCCGATCTCTTTGGGGAGATGATGGTGCTGCTCGGAATCCAACGGTGCAGAACCACGGCATACCATCCCAGGGCGAACGGCTTGGTTGAAGGCCTGCACCGCCCTCTTAAGGCGGCGATTATCGCACATGGGACGACTGACTGGGTTGGAGCCCTTCCCGTTATCCTACTCGGCCTGCGCAACGCATTTAAAGAAGACCTAGGGGCAACGCCCACGGAGATGGTGTTCGGCTCATCGGTGAGGTTGCCAGCGGAACTGTTCGAGGCGTCCCCGGCCACGCCCCGGCACGAGTACCTGGATCGCTTGCGCAAGCACATGCGCAACCTCACACCAGTCCCATTCAGCTCGCACCAATGCTCGGCAGTGTTCGTCCACCCGCAGCTGGAGCACTGTCCCACAGTGTACCTGCGGCACGACGCGCAGAAACCAGCGCTACATCCGCACTACACGGGGCCACATAAGGTCATCTCCAGAACGTCGAAAGTCTTCAACATAGTATTTAAAAATAAAGAGTGCACCGTATCGATCGACCGCCTCCAACCAGGATTCTCGACGAGGTGGGTGCGGCCACCGACGGCGGTGGTCCAACAGCAAGACCAGGGAGAGCAGCAGACCCGGCAAGCAGGACAGCGGACAGGGGTGAGGTTCGCCGTCGACATCCACGACGCCGGTCAGCAGCTGGGGGAGTGATGGGGCGGTTGTTGGCCCCAACGACGGGTCTAGCTGTACAGCGATACTTGAGGAGGAAGTAGAGTATCGCCCTTCCCCGGTTACCCGTGGAAGGACAGTAGAGAACCCTGGAAGCCATTCTTCCTTGAGGATGAGACTTGATCGGTTGTGTATTTCAGTGTTCTTACATTACACCTTGTAATTATTTTGCCTTGAAAATAAACCTAAGCAAGTCGTCATAAATCTCTGAGTATAATTATTCTCTTCGATTCTAACTGGTAGCAAGTGCTCCAGTCCTACACTTCAAGTCCGCTCGTTACATGACTATTTCATCGACTGTTAATTTATTTCATTTAATGAATAAATTTAAATTCAAGATTATAATATGGCATTAAAAAATCTACTTTTATAAAACACCACTTTAACGAGAACCTGAGCCGGGAATCAAACCTGAGATCGCCCGCATCGCAGTCTGTTGCAATACCCACTGGGCTAGTCGGATCGTACAAATAGTCAGTAAACATACGAACAAACGGAATATCCAAACGAGTTTTACCCGTAAGCTTCGTCCGACGTCATATGCAGATGACGCATGACGTAGGCGATGGCCACGGTCGGCGAGCGGGAGATGCCGGCGAGACAGTGGACTAGAACGCACGCGTTCGATTCCCGGGCCTTGTCTATAGTGGGTTGAGAGGGAACAAAAGCGTAGAACATGATCAATGTACAGGTTGTATTACAAAAAATGAACAAAAAGGAAAAACATTAGATTAATTTTGACTCGCTGAGCGGCCCTTTGCATCCTCATTAAATTAATATAATACATATTTTAACAGTTTATTTCTATCTTGCATGGTAAGGAGTGATGACTCACCCAAAAATTGGAATGCCTTGGGAAAGTGGGGCAGCAACTTTTCGCTGTAATTGTCGTTGACTGCGATGCGCATGAAGTGATGATCCTGGAGAAAGTCGGGCTGCGGACAATTGTTGCTCACGTTCAACTCGTATGTGATGTTGTGATTCTAAGTGGAAACACGAAAAGAAAAAGATAATTTAATTACACTTCAGATATAATGACGCCAACTTTTTTGGAATTGGCTTCAGAATTATTCAATCGATCCAACAAACAAAAACACAAGTTCAAAAAATTACACATTGATCAGACAAGTCACCAACAATTTAAAGTAGAGCAGACAAAAACTCAACCAACCTTCAGCAGTTCCTTGTTCATGGCGTCGTTCTGCGATCCGAGAAACAAAAATGGCAATATTTTAGTGGGCCCCATATTGCTGATAGGCATGCACGGTTGAGACAGTGACGTCATCGGTGCACATTTTCGAGTCTTGTCCTCGCAGAGGGACGGGTGGCTGCTCTGGAATTCCAGAAACCCACCTAGACAAAAATGAAAAACAAAATTCATTCATTCATTTTAAAATAAAATACACACAGCAACAATTGATGGTCAAATGGTCAAGCCCCACACTGACCTTTTAGTAAGCTCAACGACTTGAACACTTCGGAGAGCTTGGTCAGCAACACGTAAATGAAACTGTCGACAGGCAGAGCGGACGCGTCCGCCGAGCCCTGATCGTACACGACAATGTCCAGCGATTCGTCTACTTCGATTTGACAGGTGTGGACCAGGAAATCCTTCACCGTAACCTAATAAAGAAGATGTGTCAAACAGTTAACAAAAAAGCACATGACAGAACAATTGGATTGGTGATACAACAGTTCCCCTTAATTTGCGAGCAGCCCAAAAAAAAAAATGCTGGATTGAATTTCAATTCGCAACGTAACAACTGAACCAGGATACACGTGATGATCTACTTTTCACGGACAGTACACGTCATATCCGGCGGAGGTTAACCCGATCGTTCAATTGTGTTTTTGGCGCATCAAATTACCTTGCCCTGTTGCAATCTTCGCTTCACGATCTTGGAGCAGCACACGTTGACGGCGCTCACAACGTGACACGTGTTAAATTCCAAGAACGACCGGCTGTCAATGATGAGCACCTGCGAAGAAGAAGCGTCGAAACTTGAAACCCACTGACACTATATTGTTATGGTGATGTACAGTGGTGCATGTTTTTTGCTACCTCCTGATCAAATAAAATCCAATATATATAATAGTACATGTATATAGTCATTTCCACGCGCCCCATTACAATCTAATATTGTTAGTCATTCGAATATCTACTAGTAGATTCAAATTCTTGTAACTGCTCGATAATTTGTCAGATAAAATAATCGAATCACGTCTGATAAAAATGCTAGATTCAATTCCCAAACGCGACCCGACCCTTAAGACGCTAAACGTCACGTGGCTGCTGACGAAGCGTATTTGTTCAAAAAAATATTATCAGCATTGTTTCGACTTTATTTTTACAATGTTTATCAGCCAGCTGACGTCATCGGATCCGTGAAGACACGACCTGTTGCAAAGTCTTGATACAATCTCAACGAATGATTTCGTCACTCGTGTATTATTATTTAAGTCCAGTCATTAGTGGGGTCATATCGGCGTGCGATAACCGAAACAACTGAATCACAAGGATTCAGAGTTCAGCGTAAATGAGAGCGCTCAACCTCATCAGAAATTTTTTGCTCACGATTCTAGATGAACTTCGACAAAATTTCTAAGCATTCTCTCGAAAACGGCAAGTCTTTAATCCAGTTTAACTAAATTGACCAATGAATCTCGTTTGTGATGGCGAACGAATTCACTCAGTTATGTTACTTTCAGTTAAAAGTTACTTTCTTCTTAATAAAATTTATATCATAAACTACATGATTGAGCTGCTATCACAAGGTCGTCGTTAGTTATTTGAATATTATTTACTGTACAGGTACACGTCGTAAAAAAATATATTCCAAAATTGTATGCCGACAAAAACTGCCTTTGGGTTCCCAGATTTTCATATCGTTTGCATTTCGCTTGTCATTTATCGCTTTCCTTGCATTTTATTCCCAACACAATACCTCGTTGTGTTGATTAACATGTGACATTACATTTACAATACGAGTTTACTGCGTACAGCTTTTATCGTTTAATAGCTCTTTTTCGAAAAAGCGCGAATTGAACCTTTGTTTCAAGAGACCACAACAAATGTTAACCAGTGTCAATGCCAGGAGTCGAACCGGTGACAATATATAAAATCTCACCTCGAACAAACACCTCATCCGAAAAAGATAATTGAAACGGAAAATGCCAAATCGTTCTAATTTTATAAACGAGTGATTGCACCGATATAGATACTTATCAGTATCGGTGCAATAACTCGTTTGGAAAAATTAAATCGCACTGACTTATTATAGCAATCGCTATTTATTAAATAGGAGATTAAAGATCTATTGATACCTTAAATAAGGCCAATTTATTTGGCAATTTATTTTTTCGTATCCGTAAAACTGATAATTACAAAACGCGATTGGCTAATCGAGTTGCACCGTATATCTATCGCCCCTCCATCCAATCGAGGACAAAATACAAACAGAAAAATAAAGTGGACCAACCAAACACACACACAAACGCCTCGACCACAGAAAACGGTAAAGTCACGAAAACGGCACTGCATACACGCACTACCTCCAAAAAACCGTAATCCTCTGCCAATATCTCACCGTGATTCATCAGTTACGTAATCGAGAACCAATTTCACCACTCCTCACCAAGGATATCTAATGATTTACGATTGGCGCGCACCTATTAGTCAACATCATTAAACCAATATAAATGATCGACAGCGCGACCCCGCAGTTTAACACCGAGCGATTTTGGCTCCCCCTGTCGGCAGGCAATCACTGGTGGCTCGTGTGATATTTATTAACTCGTAGCACTCACACTTGTTGAGAAACCATCGCCAAATAAATTTCCGAATTTCTGTTATTGATCTACCGGCAGCGAGTGACTCACGTTCCGTAATAAAAGCAGATGCATGTAGTGTCGAACGCGCCACCTGTTGGTGAATGCGCAAATTGTACGACCCAAGATCGAAACGACTGCGACTGCGGTAGTATTATACTTCAACGGCCAACCAATTAATTCGATTAAATTCCAATACTATTCCGTAAGCCACTTGCAGGAGAGTAAATCCATATAAAAGTTTCAATTAAGACACTTATTTTCTGGTTTTGTCGTCTGGGATGAAAATCCAAAAGCACGAATACAGACTGGGACCAGACATCAGCGAGTTAGCGAGACGCAAAAACCATAAAGCAAAAAAATAGGGTTTCAGTTTTGCTTTCAGTTTAGGATCAACGTCTCCCACTTCGGGCAATTTAGTAACGCCAACGTTTAGCTCTGGCGATGCCGTACCCCGTCCGTTTGGAGGTCGCCCGTTGAAATATATGTTAGTAGGAAAAACAGGAAGTGTCCAGAACAAAAAACAAAAAATAATAATAACCTGTGGTCCCCCACTTGGCAAGAGAGATAGAGAGAGAGAGAACGTTCTGCGGATGGCGGGCGAATTGGACTGAGTCCAAGATATAGGCAACATCGACCAACCAACGTCCCGTAATAACTGGCCGGGGTATCCCGCCCACTCGATAATAAATCTATCGAACCGCCAAGGCACCGAAGGAGGTGCCGGGTTACAAGTTTAGATTGGATTTGCGAACGCAACCACCACCAATGGCTTGCGAATAATTGACAGGACTTGATCTCTCGGGCACGCACACCGCCTAGCATTTTCCCTATAATAACAGTTACGTAACTACAAGAAACAAGTCTCCAGATGGCATATATAGGGTATTTTGTAGCTAGTTATTTGGCAACACGGAATCGTACCATTTACATGATTTAAAAAAAAAAGCATTTACGGCATTTTATACTAATTGTCGCTGAACATATTCAGGTGACTTTGATTCAGAGAAGGAATTCATTGATACTGTGGTCAATGATCAAAGTGCCATGATGTCAAAATGAGTCACAAATGTAAAACGTGAAACGATCAATGAACTATCGTTCTAATATCACATTCAGTGAAGCTTGGCCACAATCACATGACGAAAATGACTTTTCCGCTGACTATATACAATTTCAACCACCGCCAATTAAAAAACTTATTTTCCTCAGAGAAACTTTTAGGGAGTGTGCGAATATGCTTCAGGTTTTCGAGAAATTTGAATTGTGTTGAGATTTTGATGAATTAATTCCATTCGAGAACGTAGATATGGGGATATTTTGCGATACCATATACGATCTATCTAGCGAATCGCTTACCAACCAGCTGATCTGGGTTCGATTCCCAGTGCAGCCGATTGTTGGATTGGCTTGTGGTACTGCGCGGGGGAAGGTGATGGCAAGCCACCTCTGTATTCTGCCAAGAAAAACGCAGGTGTCGTCGGGGGATCGAGAGTCGGGGTCCGAAGACGACACCCTGCTGTTAAAACCAGTCACAGGACTGACCAACCAACCATATACGATCACATGAAAGTGTTTGGTCTGTGAAACAAACTTATCAGTGTTGACCCTGAAAATTTATTAAAACAAAAAAATACGGCTCCGCAGGGGTCGCGTCGTTCAAAATTACCTTGTCGATTCTGTTTTTAATGACGGCGGCCAGCTGGTCCACATCCAAATGGTTAACGCCGGCAGGAGTCTCGTCCATCTTGACTTGGGGGAGGAAAAAAATTGGACGAAGGAGACAGGAGGAGAAGATTCCGCGCAACGCCTTTTGCCCCACTCAGAGATCCAGAAACACAGTGACTAGCAGGATTCTCATGGTGATGACATTTTCACTGGCAGCACGATCGACACTCCCCGTAGTACCTGAAGAGACAAAAAAAAAACACAGACCCTCAGTTTAATTGTTCTTTTTTTTTCTTTCCCACGCTTAGCTTCTCTCGTTACTCAAACGCATAATTGATCTGTTTTTATGCTGCGTGATCGCGCCGTGACACTGACCAAACGATTAGGAAACAATGAGTTTGAAAGACTGGTGACGCATAACCACAAACACATAGCAGGGAAGGAATTAGTTGGAATTTTCTAGACGCGCCTTCAGGGGTTGGCAGAGCTTCCGGGCGCGTCATCAAACTATGGAGCGCGTAGGGAAATAAGGAAATGCCAACTAGTGATGACCGGTGGGTGTGCGCCAGATAATCATTGATGTTAAATGCTTGCAACTACTATTATTTTATTATTTTATTATTTTATTAAAAAAAAAGGTTACGGAATCGGAATCCGCAAACGATTATCCAGAAATGTCAGTGGAAATTTAAAATCTGTATTGGATATGACATAGAAACTACTGTTTTAAAAAAATTATTTCCTCGAAAAAAATAATAAGCATTATACATTTTTTATTTTTATGATTTTTTTTTTTTTAATTTTCCAATTTATTGAAAAAAGAATATGGAATGGAACCCGGAAGCAATAAATTAATAGGGTTTCAAAGTCGGGCCGGGAATCGAACCCGGGACCGCCGCACACATGGCGCATGCTCTATTACGGAGCTACGACGCCCGTCAAGTCCATATTTTATTAAATTTTATTGATGGAAAAAAATTATCCAGTCGATTATTAATTTTTAAAAAATCTCCCGCAGATCCGCGACATCGCTAAAATTCCTGAAATACCACCAGGTAGGCGACATCACCGATTCACCCCGTACATCTAAAATCCCCCCCCCAGGGTCTGACGAGGACGGCGCAGGGAGTGGGCGCCAAGCGTGGAATTCACCTTGCCGCAGGTGACACCGCTACCGCACGCACTCTCACTGGTGAGACAGGTCTCCCAGCCACCGCCAAATGATCACATCTGATGATGATTCATCGGAAGGGCGAGGTGGTATGAGGTGGAGTGGTGGTGGTGGTGGGGGGGGAGTCATTAGCGAGCGGCACACACATGCAGAGTTACGTGCACGTTCTCGGCTCTGTATTCGGGGCCGCGCGCAGCCTGACTCATCGCCCAGGTATATACACACAATCACATACGAGCCAACCCCGCCACCTGATCACATCGGCAACCCCATACGTCACACCGGACTCACACTCCCGAAGTGCACGTGACATACTGCTGTGTATGTCACGTGTACTTCGCGGTAAAGTGAAAGGGAGCAGCGCTAACCGGGCATCACTGCAATCGCGACTGTAATATACAACGATTGCAATCAAATGTAATTCAAAGGAAAATATGTTTGATCACTGTACGTTTTAAGAATTTTCAATATTTCAATGAAAATTTTTCCTTTTGAGGATTTATACAGAAGGAAAAAAGGCCTATCATTGCATAACGATACAGCTGCATTATACAGGGTGCCAAATAAGGGCCGGTTTTAATTTTGAAATAAGTTATACAAATAATAACGCGTTGTCCAGATAAGTTCGTCCCGTGACCACATAAAATCCCGAGATCCCGAGAAGGCGCACTGCCTTCGGAATGGAAGTAATGCCGTGGGACCGGTGCACATGTACCGGTCCATGTACATGTACGTTGTCGGGAACACGGAAAAGATCCCTACTGAAGTCAAGATTGAGTATCACTCCATTAGTAAATTTTCTTAACAGTTAAAACTAAATCACAACAATAACAAACGACAAATGCAAAATTGTCAGCGCTGCCAAACTAATAGCGAACAATCTAAAACCGGCACTCTGAGCCACCCTGTACAAGAACCATATTTAAAATGTCTGTAGTCTACTACAGTACATTTTAATTCTCTCCAGTTTTACTGTAATTATGTTTGATCGTTTTGTGGGCTCCTGGCTAACTAACTCTCGGAGTTGAGGCCAGGGGCCAAAAAAAAGCGTTGTACACCTTTTTTGCAACTTGAAAATAAACCAAAAAAAAAAAAAAAAAGATCGGCTGCGCTGGGAATCAAAACCAGATCCGCTGGTTGGTGAGCGAGCACGCTACCTCGCGGCCACAGCGGACGGACTCAACTAGCAGCTCATGGTAACGAGACTGCTGATTCTAAAGGCCACATTTTTTTTCTGCCGCTTTGCGCGCACCTAACGGCGACGGTTACAACTTTTTCCGCTACAAGTCTATACTGTTGACAGTGACTATATTGTTGATTGTTGACAGAAAGACAATGGGCTCGCACAATGTGGCACTAATATCACAATCATAATATAGGAAATCAATAAAAGACTGGTCTACCGTAACCGAAGTCCCATCTTTGAACTTTCCCCCTCACGCGGATACGGACGACCAGAGTGTTTTGTCGTGCCATTGTGAATCGCATAAAAAAAACCCGATCGCACGTCGAAAACCAACGACCATAAACAAACCGACGACAGATGGTCCATTCTACGACAACAAAGCTGTATAGCCAAAACGCTATTGTTATTACATAGCCAAATACAATATTGCCAATAATCTCAGATAATCGGCTACGCCCCAACCAGTTTTCCATTCGACGTGATGACAATGAAATATGACCCCATAGAGCTTCTGTTGTCATCTTATCTCGACGTCATGCTTGGTGCTCGGCACTATTTTCACGTGCGGAAACTTACATCATTCTTTGATCACGCTATGGCCTCTGTGCACGAAAGTAATTTCGTCCGTGGTCGGCCATATTTTTTTTGTTCTTTTTTTTTTTTTGTTCCGGATCACTGTAGTGAATAACACTACAGGAGGTTGTTGTACCCCTCGCGTCGCTGCGGCG
>JAUJYS010000004.1:0-51644 GCA_033995665.1 Melogona broelemanni | reverse complement strand
TGAAGGAATAGCTAAGCAATTATATCTGCGTGTTCGAACACCTTCATAAATATGAGCTGGATCTCGTTATCATGAAGTCCCATTATGCAGCGAAAGGTGTTTTCCATTAAAAATATTTAAAGAAATATTAATTTTAATTAAAGAAATAAACGCCTACACATATGGTTAGCCTTTGCATTCCAGCTTACTGAAATGATAAAATCTAAACCATTTCAACAAGTATAAAAGTGGTTGAGACTACAATACGCAAGTATGTTCTCACGACTGTGGTACTCTCTCTTTAAGTTAAAATTCTTCATAAGTACAATTACATTTTCAATTCGATTCAGAGCTGGACTGATGTGTTGGTGATGAAAAGATGTTCGGTTAATGGCAGGTGCGCTGCCAAAAAAAGTTATATAAAAGTAGGGCAGCAAAGAGATTGGATAAAAAAACATGGAACTATGCAGCTGTTAGGAAAATAATTTAACTATCAAATATGCCAATGCAAACAGACTTGATAATTTAAGTGTCAAAACATAAAAAATGTCTTAGAATTCAATTTTGTCAAAGTCTATTAAAATTTTAGAAGTCCACTAGAATTCAGTTTCGTCAAAATATTTGACTCCCTGCTAAATATATACAGCCTATTCAGACAATTGCCAAAAACGCGATGGAATCCAGCGTGCTTGAATGCTGAATAAACTGCTATTACGCAATGGCAGACATATCGAAATCGACCAGTTTCTCCGGCAAGAAGTTGGGTGGAGAAAACAACCTAAAATATATTTTGGACTTAATTTATGGAGATGATGAAGGACCCGTTTTGTAGATAAAAGGCTGGCATTTTCCGAGGAATATAATTCGACGCGAGACAAAGTCGCCAGAACCGATGCAATAATTTTAAATTAAAAAAGTAATAGCTTTTTTATTACATCGCATATAAATATACAGAACACAGTATATGTAGCACAATACACAATATTGATACACAGAATTGATCGCATAATTCGAATGACATGAATATATCAATATGAAAATTGAAATTAATTATCTGATTGACGTAGTGATGGAATCGCAAACTGTTCTTCCATCACTATGTTTTAATTCAGCGCAGTCGACTGGTTACATATATTCATGTCATCATATATATTCATACAGTATGTCGTCCAATCGATTTAATCCCTATTGTAATAGTATTGCGTTGTGTTAGTAATGCTGTATAAATTCATTGTAGCGTGTAATTAATGTTGCACATTGTCATAGTAATGCTGTGCATAGTATTAACATGCGATGTGATGAAAAAGGTGATTAAATATATTTTATTTTGAATTATTGCATCGATTGCGGTCTTTCCTTCCGTCGTGATCTTGCGGCAATGTATATTAGTCGTAAAATACCAGCCATATATTTTGGACTGTCAATGGAAGAAAGTAAGTTCACCCTGATCCTACATATTACGTGGCATATTGGATGTGCACCAAAGTGATCGGCAAGCGGGGTGACCTCAAAAGCCAGTTAATTTTTTCAGACCTCAGTGTTTACATTCCTCGGGCAAGGGACTGACACAGGCTTTTTTTTTCTTTACGAAGTCTAGCCAATGATTGGCTGACAGGTTAGCTTTCCTAACCGCGAAAATCAGATCCACGTTTTATCTTCCCCCTCTCCTCTCTCTCCTCCACTGCCCTCCCCCCCTACAACTTTCTTTTCTACCAGCCATATATATTCTCCCGTCGGACCATCTTTTCTCTCTACCTACCCTCCCCCTTCCCACCCACCACCCGTTGTCTCACCTCTGCGTACGTTATTCGAAAAAATCGCCGCCGGGCAATCGTAGCCTCAATACCGAATGTAAAACATGTGTTACGGGTGCGTGTAAAGTATGTACACGCTCAATTCGCGATTTAAAATAGTCAAAGTGGCAGGTCTGACTGAGAAAACACAGCGTGGGCGAAAATAAATTAGCAATTTTGTTTCACCTGTACAAATTCAGGAACGGTTACGTAGAAACTGTTATAAAACGTCAGGAAAGGATACAAATATTGCGCGTCCACAAACTGTAAAAGTGGCCTGATGTAGCCCATAGGATGGCTAATTAAAACGTGTAATGTAATTTAGATTCTTAAAAGATATTAATATTTCTAATTTCGTTTTCTTCTAATGTATTTGCGGTTTCAGAACTGCGCTAAATCCGTGAAAATAAGGGAATGTTTGATTTTTTAAAACCTTTTTGGTAATAGCAAAACGAATGAATTCACATTAGACAGACTTTCCTGCAGCACACAGATTCCCAATTATCGAAATAGGAATATTTATAAAATAAAGATAAGACCAGACCTACAAAACTGAAATTTCAGTTTGGCTTAAGGTTAGCAGTCGCCGGCAAATCGCATTATTCTTAATTACGAAAGACTCATTGCTCGTGGTTCAGCGGATCCATTTTCAAAGCCAATGTCATCAGCATCTTCTAATTAATAGTATTGGCCTGATAATCGCCCTAGACTTGCGTCACAGAAGTGTTACAGGGCTAATTATGTGATAATAGTATTGTGAACACAGTTGCCTCGTTAATTAAATCGTCGAGTAATTACATACACAGTACACATGTCATGTGCATTTTCATTAATTATTGTAGAAGTAAGAGTGCATGCGAGATATGTCCAACAATTTGTAATTAGAAATTCTAGTTAAACTGTGTAGTTAACCGACCATCAATAATGAATTTTTGAGACCATGCCTAAATTTTAAATGGCAAAAGAAATATAAAGTTTCCTTAATTTGTTAAAATCTCCCAGAAAAAAAAATGCAAAGAAAATAAGACGGCGTTGATATTAAAAGTGCCGGAGTATGAAGAAATGAATGTCAAATAACAAACAAATTTTCATTTATCTTTAAAATGTCAGACAGTAAGGCAATTATAATGATCATTTACAGTTATAAACATTTAGGGTCAAAATATGATAAATATCATTACATATAACGATTTGTACAGTAGATGCAGATTTGTACATAGTCAGTGCTTTCGAGGGTTACTTCATAATCACGGTAACAGAAAGGAAAGTTTCTATTGCCATGATTATGAGGATCGTTGCGTTTTCTGTTCCCATTGCCATGATTATGAGGTGACCCTCGAAAGCTCCTACTATGTAATGGTCTTTTGACCAAAGTGTTTACAACAGTATCTGATGCCTTACTATATGGTAATTAAAAAAAAAAAAAAAATTATTTGTTATTTACAAGACGGTGTGTCACCGGCTACAATATTATATTTAAGGTTACGCGAGAGACGCAGGCACCAACTGTGCTATGAGTGTCATCACCCATTTCCATATAAACCAGCTAGGTAATAAATGGGCCGCCTCCATCGAATATGACGATTGACCTACAGACGAAAAATAAGAAATTGGCAAAGTGCACACCGGGGCAAAAAGTGCAAGGTTACTGCTCACACGTCTATAATAAAAAACCTACCTCCGTTGCCACTACGATTAGAGGGTGCACGGAGATTAAGCACGCGTTGCGCGCGATAATTGCTTCAACGCTCGCATTCGTGTAGCAACGTCTCTCGGCGTGAAAAGATGGCCCACAAGATCTCGTAATTCGTACTTAATGATGTAGAACTTCGTATGTGGGGGGCTACGCAAACGCCCAGGTGACACACATGCGAAATATACTTTTTTTTAAGTTTTGCTGGCATTTTTCCAATTTTTTTTAACTGTATGTGCGGGCAAGCCGCACAGGTCTTAAAGTTTGTACACTGTAATGCCGCAAATGGTACTTGGCACGCCGATAGAAAAAGTAAGAAAATAGATCAGCATCAAATAGCGTTACACAAACCTTTGAAGGTCCTGATGGTCGCGAAAAGTTGTTTAAAGTTAGTTCAGATTTGGAGATATTAACTGTTGATGCAGCCTGATAGATATTACTGCTAAAATAAAAACTGTCAATTTAAAAGCACCTAATTAGAGACACTCGTTTACAGTTTTCAAAGTCAAATTCGTAGTCCAAATCTACAATACATTATGGAAAATTTCCACTTAAAAATCTTTTTCATTGATTCGTTTTAATTTATTCCCATCGAACCAATACTGATGAAATATTATGCAATGGCAATGGAAATCGAAATTGATGTAAGCCAATATGGTCTTCATTGAAGCTTCCCTAATGATCAATTGTCAAATGACGATAAAAATATGCAGTAATTTGAAAGCTTTTTACTATTCATTTTCGAAACCATGCAATAATTCATCGTGCAATAAATGCTGCACTAAAATATTCTGCAACGATTTAATAAATATGCGAGCGATAAGCTCGTAGGAACTTGTATCTGTACAAAAAGTCGAACAAAATAATGAGAGGTACCGAAACTGATTCGAACATCAGCCGACCCCCCTCGCACAAAGTAGATTCAAATTTATGGACCATAATTCATTTCTAAATCATATTTGGTATCCTATATCCTGCACGTCAAACCAGTGAAGAGTTGCTTCGAGAGCTATAGACAACTAACTACAGCGTGGGTTTCTAAAACATCTACAAAACTATACAGCAGTGTCATGGAGATTTCACAGTTCGACAAATCGAATGTGGACATATTGGCTATGTTTTCCAGTTTATTTACAGTCGTGAACACGCGAAGTTTTCGCGCAAGAATCGAAAATGTCTATATACCGTACGCCTATATACAGAACGTTAGCAAACGCGAAAGCAAAGGCAAACTCAACTCGGGCTGCAACTGGTGTCAAATGCAGGCGTCCTACTGTGACTTGGGCCTGTTTTGCATATTCATTAGCTTTTTGGAGGGACGCGCGCGCGCGCGCGTGGCCTTTCAGTGTGAGCGACGTCTATACACTGCCAGGTCGTGTATACTGCTAATTATTCCAATTTCAATTTGGTAGGGAATTAAAAAGATGTGCTTGGCGCGCTGTCTGGCATTCGAATCACCAGGATCATTGAATGCTTGCAGTGGAGAAAAGTGAAAATGAAAGTGGGGGGAAAGGGGAGAAAGGAGAAAGGGAGCTGAGGGTTGAATGCTGCCTTTCACACATAGTCGTGTCAAGCGAAGTCAGCCAAAATAAGCGACGTGTATATGAATTGGAAAATTACATTAAACGTAAACATAATTTTATTATTTAACAAAAAATGCCTGAGTGCGCTATAATTATACCTGCGTGAGATAAGGAAGCCACAAATAAATTAAAAAATTAACATCGAGGCGATAGATTCGAGGCGTAGTTCAAACGTGTAATGTCAGCTGACTAAGTTCGTAACGCGTTCCATCAATAAGTACAACTCGCAGTAGCCCAGTCGGTACCACAACCCAGTTGCGGTGCGACCATTTCGGGATCGATTCCCGTCTCGGGCTCTTGCTTATTCGATCCCGGGATACTGGTGAAAATATCCTTGCACAGAGAGGAGAATCTCCTGTAGTGGTAATCACTACAGTGACTAAAAATATAATAAAAAAATATATATATGTCGCTCGTGTGTATCAAAATTGGCATGGACGTGCTTAGGCACAGAAATATTAGGAATGAACGCGCAGGCTCAAAATATATACATGACTGAATACATCAGACCTTTACTGTTATTAGATCCGATTGGGGCGTTGATTCACTTTCACAACAGTAATCGAAAGCAAATTAGCACCCCAGAGAACAATAAGGAGCAGATCGACCACCAAAAAAGCCTGCTTTATAACACGAGGCATCCTGCCACGCACGTACAAATAGTTTCTCATTCATTTCCTCAAAGCCCCGGTCTCTCCCTCTTCCCCGGCGGGATGAAATTGGTACGCGACGACGGTCCCTCTCGCCAGTCAACTGGATCCCCCATAGTCGAAATCGAGAGCGGCGACGACGCGCGATTTTTCCCCCCGAAAGCGCTCGCACATTCCAACGCGCGTGACATACTCCGTCTTGAAAACGCCTTTATTATACGAGGTTTCGGTCGTTAATAATCTTATGAAATGGGATGGATCGCGAACGGCGGTGGTGGTAGTGGTGGTGTCATGCGGAAAATATAGTGGAATGGCGTGGGGGAGGGAGGTGACACTAGACGCGGGGGAGGGCGATGATAGCGGTGATGAAATTGGTGGTGGTGCGGTTGGAGAGTTGGGTGGGATGAGGGTTGTCGGAGACGAGTGTCTAGGGTTGTGTCGGGGGAGTAACGGTATAGGAGGGATAGAGGGTGTCAATCGATTGACAGCACAACAGCATCAGTGACTGCAGTTGCAGGCACGGGCGTGCGGCATCCTCTCCATCGCCAAATCAGCATAGCGCCGATTTCGCTTGTCAATAGCCTGTTGAGACCTCGGTCGCATAATTCAGGCACGAATAACATTACTCCAAACCTCGCGTAACCACGGGAGACTCAAAGTTAACCAGTTTCTATGTAGTTTTACTTAGTTAAATCGCACTCGTGGTAATGAATCGTGCTGCTAAACTTCGACAATTCATATCACATTGACAAGGTGATTGAAATAATTTAAACGAAACAAATACGCTGGGGTGATGTTTTATGTAGCCAGGCAAATTGGCTATTTTTAAGGCTGGCATTTTAAATTGTTGCCATCAGTTTCGGCTAATCTTGAATTATGTGTATATCTGTACATTACATTTTTTTCATCTAATTTGTAATTTTTAATAAT
The DNA here is from genome assembly GCA_033995665.1 of Melogona broelemanni. NCBI lineage: Eukaryota > Metazoa > Arthropoda > Diplopoda > Chordeumatida > Chordeumatidae > Melogona > Melogona broelemanni. Next base: position 45,016 of record JAUJYS010000004.1, on the reverse strand, counting down.
TTTAAAATTAAAATTGATAACAGTTAAAAAAGATGTTGAACAATTTAACAGTTAGTGGAAGAATGATGAACGAAAATGCGAGTCTAATCGAGTTTAATCATTTTGAAGTGCTAGTATGCATTAATCGAAACTAAAATTAAGAAAATTAAAAAGCCGCGAGCGGTTACTATAAATTAAAATATTTAGTCATTAAAATTAGAGAAGGCCTAGACCAAGACATAAAAAGCATAATGATTTAATCACACGGCTCCTAAAAACACTTATATTATTAAATATTTAGGCCCGGGCGTCGCTGATGCGTCGTCTCGTTCCCCGGAATGTGAGCGCGAGGTCTCGGGTGAAAATATATCCGTGCGCTGAAAGGCGCATTCGGTTCGTGCCTGTCGTGACCAGAAAACCCCGCCAAGTCTTTCACAAACTTTTTCACCATCTTTCACACTCTCTCTCTCCCCGCCCCGCGACGAAGACTCGCGCCCACACGTTGACTCCACACGTTGACTAAAGATCTATTATGGAGCAAAAGCTGGTACGTGCTTGGCAGCGTCGTAGACTTTTTTTGACGACAAAGTCGAGATGCCAACTGCACATTATTAATATGCGGGCGCGGAAGTTGTTTGTCGATCAGACTAAGTGTGAATATATAAAAAAGGAAAGGGGGGGGGATATCACAATCGGTTTCCACCCCTCGATCCCACCCCATAACGTAATTAGATGCAACCACGGATATTTCCTCAATTAACACTCGTTGGCGAACACGTAACGCGTATTGTACGGCACTGTGTTGCTCAGAATGGCCAGCCACAGAGAATGGCTTTGTCGCTATCGTTACTCGGAAATACATTACACATTTTCATTTCAATCAAGAAATTATGGAAAGAGAAATACCACTAATAAAATTAAAAACGAAAATGTGCAGCATTCGTGCGGTAAGGAAGTATTAAAGTACGATATTTCAAAGTTTGAGATTTCCTATGAGGAGTTTGGTAAGAAATAAATATGATAATAAATTGTGTAAATGCTAAATTAGAAAAATTATTTTGAAACTTTATAGACAAATTCTGGTAGCTACTTTGTAACATAGTGTAGCCCATAAAATACATGCATGTTATTCGATCCTGTGATAATTAAATTATTTGAAATTCGCGTAACAGGAATTTAAACGATTGAAAATTGCGTGAAACTTAGTAAATCAACGAACGTGACTTCAGAATATCCACAGTAGAAGAGGAAGTGTCACATTTGGCAGCCATCCAAGTTGAATGATAAGATTGTGTAAACCACGCTTTTAACTCGCCTACGCACTTTATATTCCCGTACTGTGCTGTACTGTACTGAATATTAAAGAGAGAATACTTTTAAAAATATATGTTGTTAAAGTGTGATTCTAATAAAACAATGTTTATTTTCTTTGCAGGATTAATTTGAAATTGCTGTAAAGCGATATTCAAAAATAACGCTAAAATAAACCTGATCCAAGGTATATTTGCGCACAAATGGATACGAACGAATTTCGGAAGCGCGGGAAAGAGATGGTGGAATTTGTGGCGAACTACATGGAGACCATCGGCGAGCGGCGGGTGACTCCGGCCATTGAGCCCGGATACCTGCGACACCTGATTCCACAGACCCCACCCACCAAGGGCGAGGACTGGGACGACATCCTGGAAGACGTCGAACGCGTCATCATGCCCGGGGTAAGTGAATCGCATAACATTTCCCGGGACAAAAATGCATCGGCATTTGCTCCCATCGTCTGGCACACTATCTCTCCTGAGCACGACCCTAATTGTCTGTTTTTGTCAAATTCTTCCCTTAGGTCACCCATTGGCAGCACCCTCGATTCCATGCATATTTTCCGGCTGGAAATTCATATCCCTCAATCTTGGGTGATATGCTGTCAGATGCCATAGGCTGCGTGGGATTTTCGTGGGTGAGTTTTTAGCTTTATTTTATTTTATTTATTTACTTATTGTTTAAAGGGTGCGCATATTTCGAGTATCTCGCGGGTTGATACAATCAACAGACGAATGAAAAAAACAAAACATGAATTGTTTCCACGGTCAATTCGGGTTATTATTTCGAAAAGCTCCGGTTATATCAATTCGACAGAATGTGTTTACTTTAAAGGATCACAATTTTGTATTCAAACATTCATCCCAGCAGTAAGCAGGCAATTTGTTAACGTGCTTCCCCAGATGCAAACGCGATTCCTATTCACCAAAAGTGCTGCCCCTGTCAACTGGCAACCACTACTTATACGCGTGGCTAGCAGGCAAGCACAACGCGAAGTAATCGCTGCCCAGCTCAAGTCCGACAAATCACGATGGACTGAGTGAGCAATCCATTGCGAAAACTAAAATTAAAATCAACTGATGCGATCAAAGATAAAATACAGTGAAGTGGATAATACAAATGCACACGTGCATTCGTCATTAATGGTCTAAAATATACGTAAGCAACAGTATTTGTTCAAACCATCAACAAACAAACGACCAGTCATCATCAAAGTCTGTTAGGTTCAATAACATCCAGGCAGCTGTAAAACTTAACCTTAATCCATAAAAGTTATGAACTCCCCGCAAATATGCCAAAGAATAATTATCTTCGCATAGATACTAGACAGGACAGTTCAAATTGAAAAATAAAAAATGTCAAGATTCAACAGGTCTGCGGTTACACGCGAGCTGTCTCACCCAACCACACTCGTCTGCGAATGCGCCCCAGGTTTTCCAATAAGGTCGCCAGTTCACCGCAAACACAACTGCCATCGCAGACAACAAACAACCTGCGGCCGAAACGCGTTCAGACTCTGAAAATCTAACCCAATCGGCCTCGCTCATAAAGACAAAATAGTGAAACGCGTCCTTCAATCGCCGCCGTTGGACAACGATATTGCGGCATCGATTGCGTCTGTCAGAGATAGGACCTGTGGCCGCCGAGACCAAAAGTCCTCCCCGAGACTCCACCATATTCGATTCCGTGCCCGTCGCGATAGAGCCGCGCGGGCGGAGGTTTATTAAAAGTTTTCTTGACGAGCTCGGCTATGCGAGGAACGCGCGGAATGCCAGTGGTGACGTCACGCGTCCACCATTTCGTACGGCGTAAATGGGCTCGGGGACTAGCGCTATACGGGCATGGTTGGAAGAGCTTCGTTTCGGAATGAAATCAATTTGGTCGATGGCGGGTGGCTGTGCCGGCTATATGGAGGCGGTGGGGAGTTTTTCGTTGAGGAATGCGGTGACTTTTATGGAGGGATCCATCAGGATTTTCCCCCCGTTCAGTTAGTGCCACCTCGGTTACCCCTATTTAACCAGAGATGTCAAACTTTTTTCTTCTTTTTTAATTGACTTGACGCCCATCTTTTTTTTTACCTTTCGTGCAATGTGCCGAGGGATTTAATCGCGCTACTTTTATATTTTGAAATCAAAAAATTATTTGTGTTCTTAAAATATAGATTTTGAAAAGCTTGGTGCAATCTTTAAAATAAAATTCATGTAGATAAATTCGAATTATTAGATTATTGAATATGTAAATGGGGAACATGTTTCGGTACAGTCGAAAAAAACACGTTAACGTCCTGAACAGGTTTTTTAGCATTGAATTATTTCGGTCCATACCTGGAGCCGTTAATGTTATAATAATATTAATAATTATCCTAGAAACCTAGACGTCGTATATTTTTAGATAATTGAATATGGCAAGTGATGCCGAATTAAAGCATACACTACAAAAATATTTTCCCACTGTTCAAATTTCAAGCAACGTAATAATTGACATGACATGTAATGTACACACGCGTAAGATACTTGATCGTGGTAAAAATCGGACTATCTTTGACTGTTCCAATTTTGACGGTAGATAGTTTAGAAACCGCGCACTTCTGACAATTCGCACGCGACTATGGTCTATGGCGAGCCGCAAAACTGCTCCGCATTCTTTCTCGTCCAGGCTTCGCGATTCCGCGGAAAATTTCCCGGCGACACCATTCCAAAATTTATATTTCTGTCGATTGTATAATAATGTGCCGTATAACGTACCCGGAAGGGGGGGATGTTCTAAATAGTCAGAGGGATATAAGGAGAAACTCGTTGCGAAGCACATCTTTCAATTTTTGATTTATTTAATATATTTTCCCCCTCAATGCGTTTTTCCTCTATCTGCTTTCCCACGCCAAAAAAAATATTATATCATGGATATGGATTTTTTAATGGCCTGAATGTAAAATTAGACGCCATTTTTACGTAAAGTAAAAGATTTAGAAATAAATATTAAAAATATTATTTCTTCATTGTTTCAATAAACTTAGGCTGCTAGCCCAGCTTGCACAGAACTAGAGACCATCGTATTGGACTGGTTAGGCAAAATGATCGGACTGCCCGAAGACTTTCTGGCCTTCTCCGAAAATAGCAAAGGTGGCGGAGTAATTCAGGTAAGATTCACTTGAAGAAATTAAGAGATTAACTATTTATTATACCAGATACCTTATTTCAAAACATTTCAACTAAATTATCAATGATATTATCTGACAGTGGAAGTGTATAAATAGGAAATGTATTCGTTGAAACCCACAGACATCAGCCAGCGAATGTGTTCTGGTCAACCTATTGGCAGCTCGCGCTCAAACCATCAGAGCTCTCAAAGAGCAGCACCCGTTCGTGGAAGAGGGAGTTCTGCTGTCCAAACTGATGGCTTATTGCTCCAAAGAGGCGAGTTCGAACGTTTTTCAAAACACTAATCGCACATTCGGATAGTAATATCTGCAACACCTAGATAGAAATTAGTAATGAAAATAATATTCCATTTTTCAATCAAACAGGCACATTCTTCGGTGGAAAAAGCGGCAACAATTGGTTTCGTAAAGCTTCGCATTTTGGACACTGACGACAAATGTAGCTTACGTGGCGACACATTAAGGCACGCAATGGAGGCAAGTTCAATTAATCTCTATCGCATAACGAGCACATGATTAAGTACAGTTTTCGCTTGAAATACTAATAGAAAATAACTATTACAAGAATTATGATCACTAATATTGGCAAATTTCTGTTCTGACCACATTTTACAGGAGGATCGAGCAATGGGCATAATTCCTTTCTTTGTAAGTTGGTTTTACGTGACAATCATTAGCGGCAGTCATTCTCAAATTAATTATACGAATGAAATACGACTGAGAGAAAAAATAAAATTGTCATTTCATCCATTAACTTTGTGGTCACTTTGCGGTCGCATCGAATAGGTTTCCACTACCCTGGGCACAACGTCTTGCTGTTCCTTCGACAACCTGCCAGAGATCGGACCGATCTGCAAGGAAAGCGGAGTGTGGTTGCACGTGGACGCCGCCTACGCTGGCAACGCGTTCATCTGCCCCGAATTTAAATACCTAATGAAAGGAATCGAGGTATTTTTCTATCGGACAAATATCCACCCTTTTTATCATCATTTCATCATGTTCAATCATTTGTATTTGGTCATATGGTTGATAAATTTAAATGTGCTTACATATATTTTCGATATTTAAATTTCCAGTACGCTCAATCGTTTAATCTGAATCCGAATAAATGGATGTTGGTGAACTTTGACTGCTCCACCATGTGGTAAGTGGTGGATTTTTTAAATATTTTTGTTTGTCAACAATAACATAAGTGACACGGAAATAACATCATTTCGTGATACTTCAAACGATGAAGGGTTTCTTCTCAACGTATTCCTTATTCTTTCTTTTTTGCCGTTAGGGTAAAGGATCGCTTCAAGCTGACTCAAGCTCTAGTGGTGGATCCACTGTACCTTCAACATAGCTATTCGGGTGAGTGCTAATTTTGTGTTCCTACTTATTTGCCATGAACCACTAACGTAATTATTCAACTTCTTATGCTACCGGAACGGAGCGCCTAGCATAAGTATAACGGTAGACTTGAAAATTCTTTAAAATTGAGGAAACCAAATTGCGTGTCGTAATATCCTGAATTTTATTTTTGTCTCGTTCTCACAGATAAAGCAATCGATTATCGGGTAAGCCTACCATCACCAACCCAATCCGACCACATAGTGTCAGAAGAATTCCAATGGATGACGACAAAAATTTTTGAACCGTGATGGTCTGTCTCATAACAATAAATTTAACGTTCAATTCTTTGTTGTTGTCAATAGCATTGGGGAATTCCTCTGAGTCGGCGGTTTCGATCGCTTAAACTGTGGTTCGTCATTCGTAACTACGGAGTGGAGAAACTTCAGAAATACATTCGCGAGGTAGGTGGAATGGGTTTTGAGTTGGTGGTGGTGGTGCAGCGAGTTTGTGAGCGCTGCAAACAAAAAAATACAATTGTTGTTTTCTGTCCTCGCATAGCATTGCCGCTTAGCTAAGAAATTCGAACAGTTAGTCAAAAAGGATGACCGCTTCGAAGTAGCAAATCAGGTGATTCTTGGACTAGTCTGCTTTAGGTTGAAGGTGAGTGGATGTTTATCCTTTAACTAAATATTTTGCTATTTCATTTCTATTTATATTTATGAGACAAAACTGCTTAGACAAATGAATCAAAATATTAATCTACACATGTATAATTCCAAATTATCTAAAATCTGAGTCTTCTACGCAAATTAATTTACAATTGCAATCTCTAACCGCAAGCAGCCCCGGAATGTTAATACATTTTTTTATGATTTCCAACAATGGGGAAAATGTAATGGGCACACATTCCCAATGTCCAGGGATCGAATAAATAGGAAAAAAATCCATGTTTATCCGTAACATATAATTAAATCATGTACGAATTATGTACAGAATTTCAAAAATCTTCAAACAAAAATAATTAGCAATAAGAAGACTTAATGCTATAATTTTAGTAACATTTATTTCGGGGAGTCTGTAGGGTGACTTGTGAATTACTTTAACTGTCTATTAAATAAAGCAGAATAACTCAGACGATTGATACGAGTCTTATGAATCCCCACACATAGGGTTCCAACGTGCTTAACCAGAAGTTGCTCTTTGCCATCAACGCGTCCGGCAAGCTGCACATGGTGCCGGCCAGCGTCAACGATCGCTACGTGATCCGCTTCTGCGTGTGCAAGCAGGACGCCGTCGACGCCGATATCGAGTACGCCTGGGAGGTGATTCGCCAGTACGCCACCGAGGCCACCGAGTATCTGGAGGCGGACAACAACAAGAAGATTGTCGAGGTAAAGGAGGCCAAACGCGTACGGAACTTGGCGCTGCAGTGCGGCGGCCACGATGCCGTTCCTGCCATTGCCGAGGTGGTCGTGGACGCCGCCACCGATGAGCAGGAGTCTCCCCTGTTCGTAGTGGCGGCGACCGACCACGACGACGATGACGACCAATTTCAGTTCTCCAAACAGCAGTTCATTCGCCAGAACAGCGTGTCAGAGTCCTACCAGCTCTCGGTGTAGATAATCAGTTCCCCTGCTAAAGCTGATGGCGGAAAAATTATGTTACACATTCGCATTTAAAAATAAGAAAAAAAAACGCCAATAGCAATGGACGGCTGGTACGTTCTCATTCCCAATATATGGAAACAAAATTATCCTTCAGGTTTCGGTAGTTTCATCAACGCAAGTTCACAGGTTTTAAACATTTTCCCAAATAAATTAAAATTGAACGCCTGTCATTTTTAAATTGAAAAAGCTGGGAAGTTCCGGGCAGATCTGGAATACTTAGAACAATTGCTTGAAATTGTATTTAAAAAGAAGTTGATTCGTCCGGAGCGCCCCAGGATGCATCAAGCAATTTTTAATGTCGTCCTATGACAAGGTGTTTGAATCCCAATTATTTTTTTTATTTTTTTTATCGTGCAGTGGAACTGTCAGAATATTGAATATTACCCGTTCGTCATTATGTGAAGTATTTACTGTTAGTACACCCATTGGCTAGATACATTAAAGCGCTATTTGGTATGTCCTATCTACTTAGTTTCTCTAGAAACATTAAAAATACGGGTATGATGTTGCAGCATTCGCCAGAAAAATATATATTACGTGGCAGCAACGCATGATAGAGTGCTGGTGATATTTTATATTTATTTATCAATGCGGTAAAGACGAAGTCTTATTTAAACTGTGTGAAACTAAGGAAACCTTTCCCTGTTGTCAAACAACTTTTTAGCGGCAGACGCCGTTCCAAGAAACCTATCCCAGTGGTCAAACTTTCAAAAAAAAATAGTGAACCGTACAGACTTCAATGTGCCTCATCGCGGTTCACCACGCAAGCACATACAACACATTAGTTTATCTATTGCCATTTCGCTAAAACTAAACGTTCATTGGATACGCTTAACTGATACTAAACTTTGGCACCTTTGCACAAAGCCAAAGGTTTTAAAAGCCAATTCAGAAAATTCGAGAACGAATTATTGCTCTGAAAGTTAATGTAATCACTGATAACGAGCGCCGGATCTTGTAATTGAACAAGCCTAGCTATGTGTAAATAAATAAGCTTATTTTTAATCTTCGTAAAATTCTAGTCCACACATTTGCTAAATTATTATACATACTCCCATGTTCTTTACATTAAAATGACTTAACACAATTCAAACTACTTAAAATTTCTAGCAGCTTACACTGTATACATTGACACAGGTTTCATATAGACAACACGGGATTGATCGCATATGTCTTTTCACGCTTTTTACTCTCCTGCATGCACAACTCTGTGCACTATTTAGGTGTCGTTTATGTGTTTAATAGACCAAAGATGCAAGACTTTGATTGTGAAACTATTTATGCATGTCACATTAACAAAATAAAATTGCATATGAATGAATGTCTGCATGAAATAAATGTAACTTTATCTATTTGATGCATTGGCTCACTGCATAGCTAAAGGTGGAAGGATTATTTGCATCTTTTAATACTGCTTTAGCTTATTGTCTCTTTTTCTCAATCACAAATGATGGGTTTCCATCACAATTGTTTCACTATGGATTGTATTTCGCAAAAGCATAAATATCTGTAATAAAGTAATTTTTGTTTTCAAATTGATGTTCACCAGATCGCATTTGATTTTAAACATTTGTTTCTAGTATTTTTTTGTTATCTGTTAATTTTCCTGGCATGTGATCCACAAGACTCATTGAAAACAAAATATTTATGTATACACAACATCACACGTTTAAAACTATAATGCCTAGATGATTTGACAATAATTTTGTTGAATCTTCTTACATGGAACCAACGGTGGCAGGCTACTACTAACCAATAAACCCACCTATTGCTTTACATTACCTGGGTACTATCACAATTAAATTGCAAATTAATACAAAACTATGGATGTGTTGCAGATTCAGACGCAAGTGACTTTCTGTCCCAATGAATGTCTAGCTCAGAGTACCAGTTTTTATGTTGCATAAAAAAAAATTCTTCTGTTATTTTCACACTGAATCCCCCAATCGTATTTTGCACATATTGAGTTAATGCACGTTTAACACAAATTGAAATTGTTGTTTTGGAGCCGTAGTCGTAAAAAATTAAAAATTGTGAGCAATCAATACGGTGATCCTAATAAGAAAAATATGTTAAATCTGCCAAAATGAAAATGTTAACTTCTAGATGCTAACTAAATTATTAATGCACTAGTCGCCTCAGATCATTTAGATAAAAATAAAATAATTTATTCAGTGACAGTTAATTTAGTTCTAAGATAAAGACCTAGAAGGTTATAAATTTTTTAGCAGAGTCAGAATTTTCAAAATATAAAATACCGCATGCAATTTAATTCGTATCATGAAGATTGCGAGAGAGCGCTAAACACAAAATTTGTCACAACATTTTGCTTTTATTTTGGAGCCCACGTCCCATCTCTACGTGATTTTCTACTTGATTGAAGTGAAAAAGAAAAAAAATCTAATAGAAAACGCAATGACAGAACAAGCGGTATAAAACTACTAAAAAAAGATGTACCGATTCATCTGTTTCTAATATTCATCTGTGTGTAATATTTTCTCTCCCCAGCTGGATGAGAACAAAGAGGAAAAAGAGAACCCGGACGAGGCTGAGGACGACGTGTTCCAGCTCGACCTGAAGAACAAACAGAGTCTGGCCTACAAGCGCAGCTTCTTCGTGCGCATGGTCTCCGATCCGAAACTCTACAACCCGAAAATCCAGAAGAGCCTGGGTATCCGTCGCCACACCAGCCCCTCGCTCTCGCCCGAATCGCCCACTTGTCCCACCCAGACGCGCAGCACCGGGGTTCAAACCCCGCTATAGGCGTTCCCGCTCCCAGCTATAAATATTTCACAATTTCCCCTCCCCATCACCTACTGTATGTCTGAGGTGTCGCTCCAAGACAACACTCTTTTCGTCTTGTGTCGGTCTCGTCTTTTCAATATCGACAATTTTCCAATCTAGAGACGAGACCAATAGCGTCACCACCTCAAAAGTAGGCGTTAAACGTATTGCGATGTTCCTTGGTTCACGCCGGGTTTCAATTACAATTCGGATCAGATTATCCTGCGCGAACGACGGACAGTCAATACGATTAGGGCACGCTTTCGAATGTGGTGGCGTTTATGGATGGCACCATCAGAGAATCACCACCTCAGAGAATGACACAAGGTTCTTCGAGTCTAAAAAAAACCTTGAAATGACCACGATTCTTGTTTGATGAATCGTGGGTGGGTCGGTTTCATTATAAAACCATAGAAAAGTGTTTTTGTCTACTCAAGACGAGACAGTCAGAATTTCAAGACGAGACAAATCGAGTCTCGACTTGAGTGATGTTCTAACCTTTATTACGTGTTTTCTGAGCGGGGGAGCGCCTGCGCGAATGGGATGCGGATTGTGGAGGGACACTCTGTGCAGTCAGCCAGTCGATGGACACGACGCTGGGGGCATCTTTCACCAATGTTTGGCGGAGTGCGGAGTTGCGCTCTTCTGTATAAAGTAGAGCGGGTGATTCCGGATTCGACAAAGCTGCGGTGAAACGGGGCCCCTGCTCGGGTTTCTTGTCATTCGGTTGGCGAATTAATTCGATACGAGTGGAAACAATCTGAATACTTAAGAAATGATATAGACAAACGACTACAGGCATGAGCCTAAACAGTCGAAAATATAAAAAAGTCATAAATGACTATCTGAATACACCAGCAATGAAATTAGATCAAAATCATAACGCCGATTCAAACAAATTTTGATGCTCTACGAAAACTTCGCAGAATTGCAGCATCGTAGAAATAAAAAGTTTAGACAAGGGCAAGCAAAATTCAAAATTATTTTTCTAAAAATGAGAACGAAAAAAAAAGGGAGATTAATGACCAACCACCAATCCGAATCGTGCGTGTCTGAAACTGGCGCCCACGGAGAGGGAGAGAGTTTTAGGGGCCGGGGCAATGGACCTCGCGTTGCATTTGGACCCCGCTTTACGAAGACAGATTTAACCCACATTCGAAGCACAACGATCTCGTCGGCGAATATACAATATTTATTTCCGTTGACGTATCTAGCATTCAAACGTGGGTTGCTTTCGCTTTGCTTAACGGGGTCCACTTGTGAAATTTTTGTGGTAGGTGGATTGATGGGAGATGCCAAGTGAAAGCTCGTTTTAAAATGGTATCATTTTTGTTCGTCACGCAATGTGAGCAGATGACACTGCCATGCGTTCTGTGTCAAGTCAGTAGCACCCATAATTTAATTGGTCTTCACATTGTGTCCTGCGTTTTGAGCGAAGAAAAGTTACAATGTCGTGATTACACAAAAATTGTTGATCGAGTTTTGCAAATCTTAAAACCCAATCGTGTCTCATGGGTTTTTAATTCTGATTTGCACTTGCAAATGCATGTCATGACTGATTTTGCATAATTGGTGTGCTGTGATTCAGACAATGGAAAATGCGTTATGTGTGAGCGTGTCACCGGTGTGTACAATATGGTATAAAAAAATTCGTAATTTGCCGTATTATTACGCAACAACTATGACGTCACATGTTAGCTAATATTTTCTCCCCAATTTCAAAACCGCTGCTGTGATGAAACATGGTGCGTTTTATTGGCGGAGAAAATTCTCGTTATAGGTATCTTATTTTCAATTGATGTCCTAATTGGGTGTGTGATCAATTTTGCTCTTTAGGAGAGAGCTACGTGTTTCATCTACGTGTATGAGCCACGAAACATTTTCACATTCACATATTATAAATAAATGTACCCGGGATAGCTAACGGGAATAGTTGTAGGTCATGGGGGGTTATTGGGGCGGGGTTGGGAACAATTATTTTAGCAAGAATTCAAGTTGCTGTTGGAAGAAACTTATCTTCTGGAACCGATGCAACGATGAACGACTCCGCAAGTGAGGTACTTGAACTGAATGTTGTTCGAATCTAATCTAACTCGCGATTGAGTAGACAATCTCTTCAACGAAGCGAAAAACGGGCCGACCTTTTAACACGGGTGATCATGGAGTGGAAAAAAAAGTATTCCGCGCAATTCACGACAAAACGTTATAAAGAGGTCTCTCCAAGGCAATAGACGTTCCCACGGAGCCTCACTTTTTTCGCATGTCTTACTAATCAAACTAAAATATTGTATCATAGAGGATAAAATAATAATAGGTATAAAATAAAAAAACTGTACTTCATAAACTCACGCCGTTCAAAATATCCCGGTAATAAAATGTATGTTCTCACTATATATTGAAGCAAGATATTCTTCAGAATTAATTTGATGTCAAAGTTTCAGGGAAGTGTTTTCACTAACCAATGAGGATCATTTCGAAATATTACATATCCTGCACGATGTACCTGCTTAAACCAGTATTCGGAAGGGTTGTGCACGTATTCACAACGAAAAGCAGTTGATTTATGGAGATCAGATTTTATCTAGCATTTTTACCAGACACAACGCAACTAATAAGACACACGAATAATTTGCACGAATTGCTTAAAGGCCGCCACCCATTTTATTCACATGAGAATGCGATTTGAATAAAAGGAAATGGAGTGGCATTTATAAAAATGGTTGCACATCCAGTTCCAGCGCGGCGCAGGGCAGAGACAGATCAAAGTTTGTCAGTACCTTCGGGTGGAGTACCCCCATTTTGCCCAGGCATCGGCCGTTGACAATAATTTCGGCACACCTCCCAGGAAAGAATGTCGGATCTTTTTAGAAGGAACACACGCAAGAAAGGGACAAAAAGAGTCACGTTAGACAGAAGAAATATATAGAGAAAAGTGATCAAATAGACCAAATCAGAAACGATGCGAGCTAACCACAAAATGAGGACAACCGCATACAGTTGCTGGACTTTTTTTCCCTGGGGCGTATACAATTTTAATAGTTTCAGAGCAGAAAATGCATTATAGCATGTTGAAACTAGCCTTTCTAGTACTACTTCCAATAATCTTGGTAATAATCTCATAAGCTCGCGAACGCGCAATCGACATCGATAACTTATAAATGCAAAATGGACGAAAATAAATAAAAAAGGATGTGGTGGACTTACCATCAGATGCCTGAATGCAGTAGCCAGACGAACCGTCGTCCGTTTTAGGCGGAACCTCAAAAAGTTGCATCAGCCGATCGAGCAGACCGTGGATCACTTCGAAGCCGGGCGTTTTGTTGCAGTTGATGGCGCATATTCTTCGGCAATTGGCCGATCCCACATCTGTAACGGAGAATTTATTATTATTTATTATTATTATATTATTTTTATTATATTTTATTATTATTTTTAATATTATCCACATAGAAATTATGAACAATTATGCTATATCCCAACAGAATAATGCTGTGGTTACGCCAGGAATCGAACCCGGGGCCGCCCACACTGCAGTAGGTTCCAATCATTCAATGTGCCCCTTCACAAAGCCAGGCCAGTAGTAGGCAGACAATATCGGTTATTTAAAAAATATAATTACATTTACAAAGGAAGCCGGTCAACAATTGTGCGGCATTTGGTAATTCAGATATACCTTTGCTGGAGTCCTGCTGAACGATATCCGAAATCTCGAACAGCTTAATCGGGAGAGCCACCTGCTTGTTCGACGCGATCGTCTTCAACAAACCCGGAAGCAAGGTTGTTCGAACAACCTGCAAATAAAAACGCAGTAAGTCCAATATATATAACCTCACGTTACACCTCATACAAAGATCGACATAGTTAATAATTTCGTTTGCGTGAACTCGCCTCAAACTCCAGCGTCTTGGGATTGCTGACATGCACCGCGACGCCAGGCACCAATGGCTTGCACAATTTATCACTGATGTCGTCTTTGGAACACTGAAGACGAAAATAAAATACAACATTTTAGTTAAGCTGAAATTGGGAACCATTTGAATAATAGCGAGTATTTCAATTTCGTTAGCATATTAAAAATTCGTTAATCTTCAAGCAATATCATATCACTCTGTCCGACACAAGCGAATCTTACCAAGGAGAAGGTATGAGCTTCCGTGTATCCAGCTTGCGCAACTTGTTCCCTGATCAGATCGGACAATTTATTCAAAGGAAACTGAAATGAAATATAAAATAAAAGTTAAAAAGTAATCGACGAATTTTTACATATTTTTTCTTTAAAACAATGATGTGGTGACCCCGAATAGCAGATAATTTACGGGGGAGAAGTGATGCAATAAAAATGAACTATTTAAACCTTGCTGCACGAAGTACGGTCTTACCTGCTCGCCGATGGTGGCCGTCTTGGGCAGCGTCCTCGCAATGTTATTGTAACCGAACGCAATGGCCACGTCCTCGACAATGTCACAGGCGTGGATGATGTCATGGCGAATGGGCGGGATTTCCACCGCCACGTTCTTACCGCTTGCGTCCACCTCCGATCGCAGGCACATCTTGGTCAGCAGCTCGGCGATCTTCGCCGGCGGCTCGCTGGAAAAACAGAAAACACCAAGCAAGGTTAGTGGTGCGTAAACCGGAAAAATGAGGCGCATAGACACAGAAATAATATCTGCCATGGTGAGAAGAATTAAGTGTTTTTTCTTTTACCTGATGCCAACCAACTTGTTGATTTCGTCCACCGACACTGTCTCCGTACGGTAGGGCAGCTCCGGATAAAGAATATTGGTGCCGCACGGTTGCACCACATTCACCGCTTCCACCACGTACTGTTCGGTCAGGTGCTCGCTGAACATGCACACGATAGTATCGAGAACGATTTTTGCCTGTAACGGAACAATAGAAATTGAATCTCAAAATGGAGCTGTCATCCTAACTATGTTTACGGGGTTAAGGTAACCGAAATTATGAAACCCAAAATGCGAGAGCAAATTAGAGTGGACGATTTCCACGCTCCTACCTTGGTCAGATCGGTGGCCGTGATTTCGATAAGGACGTTCTTGGTACCGAGCGTGATGCGGGAATGGTGGCCGTTGATGATAGGCGGCATGGACAAAACCACCCCGTTCCGATCGTAGATGACCGGATACAGCGGCTTGTCGCGAATGATGGGCAAATAAGCTTTCAGGTGGCTGTCGGTCTGAAAGAGATCGTAATGAGATTACTCTAAAAGAAAGTGCATGTCAAAATTCAAATTTTTCAAATTTGCATGTGCAAAAAAGGGCAAAAGGATTTCGAATTTGTAGAACTGAGAAGGGCAATTGCCTCACCGAGTAGAGATCCATGAGTTCCCTGGCCGTGTATGCCTTAGTCTGGTTGAGCGGCACAAATTTGATGTCGTCCGGAGTCTTGGCGTCGTAGACGAACGGACCCTGAATCGTGTCGAGGTCGTGCGTTCCGATCGAGACCAGCGAGCGCTTCCGACCGATGTTCTGGTGAAGCTTATCCTGGAGCTCAATGAAGCTGTCGTACACGTCCTTCGTGAAGGTGATGCCTCGTAGCACTGCACCCACGCAGTGGGGTCTTACCTGGGCGGTCTGTATGGCAAAAAGCACAAATTGTTATAATTTTAAAATGATCGCAAATTAGGAGGAAACGAAAAGCAGAATCAAAGCGAAAAGCAGAAATAACTTTTCCCTCTTACCGAAGATTTGACAACTATTTGTTGTAAGTTATCGGCAGACGGAATAGTTTTCGTGTAAATTGGAGACGCCAACCTGATTGGAATGCATTAAATATATGTAAGCGTTTCTTTAGCGGACATATAGAAAATTATAAAAAATAACTAAAACTGAGAACCTAATAAATTAAACTCACTTTCCAGTGAAAACCATAAGGCCTCTAACCAGGCCTTCCAAACACAACAAGTCGTATCTGAAAATACCATTGAATCACATGCATTAAAATGTTGATTGGCCACATTCAAAATCACGTTAAATGAAAATGCTAATCAACGAAAGTCTAGAAATCGATTCAAAATATAGTTAACCTGTTGGCTGGAATGTCAATTTTGAATATGACATCTTCAGAGGCGCCAACTGATTTATCATCGCCCTGCTCTTTGGATATGGCTTGTTTTTCTGTGGTCTGCAATCAGATGATAAAATAGCTATTTTGTGTCGTTAAAACAAAGTGGCGAACACGGAGCAATTGAATAAGAGCGTAGAGAAATAACCAAATACTAGAATGATTTATGATAAGCCAAACCCAGTTACACCCCAGGAATAACAACTAACCACTTCGTCAAGTTCCAATCCAAATTCAAAGCACAGTTCGTTGAATTCATCTTCAGCTGAAAAAATAGAAAACACCAGTATTATTAATTAAACACATTGCTGATGTGTTGTGATAGTTTGTCACGGATGGTAGACTTCATCAATATAACTGATTTAGATTTAGATTAATGTGATCGCCGCTCAGAACCATCACAGTTCAAACGTAGTTTCAACACAGTTTTAACAAAGTTTCAATGTAGCTCGCATGTGATTAGTGTTAAGGGATGAGGTACGGCTAAGAACATGAGCAAGCCCATAGCCAAAATTGATCCACCAGCGCTTTCGCCCTAGACTCCACTAGGGTCGATCCGGTAATTTCACCTAGCCTACACCTAGGTTTAGGTAAGGATCTTCAAAGTTTACAAGATATGCATGGCAATACTTAATTCGGTTGTAACCGTGTCTATAATCATTTCACATAATACCCTGAACGGATCATATTACACAGTGGCAACTTTTTTGGATCATTTCATTAAATTACATCATGAACAAGCGGGCAAGAGAACCCCTCTTGACCGGCCTACATACAGGCCTTTGGTCCTAGCCTAGGCTTGTCTCTCAAAACTTACTGTACTCCCTCCCGAGCGCTCGAAATAGAAGATCTCGCTTTATTCCAACTGTCGGCATGGTTTGAAATGTTTATGTTTTTATAAATTCCAGCAAAAAGTGGCAAAAATTGTTGAAATTCTAGCTGTCGTGGTCGTTGACCATGAAGGCGTGACAACTCAGCCAGCGAAACCGGAAACTGTAGGTGTAATTCAATTTCCGGTAAGCAGGTCGCTAAGTTATACAACGCTTCATTGGCATGAATGCAATAATGGTTCATCTCGCTTCATCATGCTTGAAATGTCTGATGAAAGCTGCAAATGATTTGAAAAGGTTTGAGTCAGCGACTCAGCGCTTCAACGATTAGAAACAGGCAAGTGTCAGACTGTCAGTGACAAGATGTCAGCTTACATGTGTTTTGTAAACAAATTTTACGTTTAGTATTGTTGTGACTGTAGCAGGGTTATTTTCATGGAGAAACTTGTGTGGAAAGCGGTAGCTTGTTCGAAGCGTGAACTCCGTCTCGATTATACCCTAGAAGGAGGACAGTCTTTCAGGTAAAATCTGTTTACTTGCAATTTGCTTTGTGCTAGTCCTAGGATTGACGCGTCGGATTAATCCCGGTTTAGCTTGACGAACATAATTTGCGACGTTTGCTCGGCGTGACACCGTCAAATAACTCGATCCATCAAGAGCGCGGGTGAAATGCAGAATAGTGACATGTCTGGGATTTTTCCGAAAGTCTAGATGAGAAAAGTGTGGAGAAGATGAATAAAAAAAAAATAAGGTGCGGAAAGCAAAATTGAAGGAGATACAGCCGTTCAAAGTATTGCATTCCCAATAGGCAATTACAGTAAACCACATAGTATACTTATCGCATAGATTACTTAGATTACCTCATCATCTTAGTCTCACGTGATTTGTCACTTCATGTTATATTTTTTTAAGGCAAGTCAGTCTCACTTCATCTCAGTCTCACGTGACGTCAAAAAATACGGTTTAGCAGTGAACGGCTGCATTTATAGCTATGCGCTATGCAATACTTTGAACGGTTGTATCTCCCTCAATTTTGCTTTCCGCACCTTAATTTTTTTTATTCATCTTCTCCATACTTTTCTCATCTAGAAAGTGCCTTTCTGAAAAAATCCCAAACATGTCACTATTCTGCATTCCTTCCCATGTATGTACTAAACTTTCCGTTAACCTACATAGGCAATGAACTTTTGATCAGTGGTCAGCACACGTTAGTTGATTGGGCATCGTTCTGTCGCGAGGTACTTTTATGCAGCTTCATGGACAGTACTGAGCAGCTGGGCGGCGAGGGAAAAATAGTTGAAATAGACGAATCAAAGTTTGTAAAACGAAAATACAACCGAGGCAAGTTCGTCGATGAGCAGTGGGTGTTTGGTGGCTATGAATGTGGAACAGGTCAGGTGTTTTTGGTGCCAGTAGAAGAACGTTCTAGTGACACGCTTGTCCTTATTATTAAACAATGGATTGCTCCCGGCACAACGATAATTAGCGACTGCTGGCGCGCTTACGATTGCCTACAAAATGAAGGATTCGAACATCTAAAGGTCAATCATATCATCACCTTCAAGGATCCAGACACAGGGGCGAATACAAATTCGATTGAGTCAACGTGGCGTGCTGCTAAGGCTGTATCGTCAGGTGCCGGCAGGAAGAAATAGAGTAGTGCGGACAATCTCGCGAAGTACATGATTCAAAAACATTGTGGTGACCAGAACGTCGACCGAATGGACGAATTTCTGCGCATCGCGGGCCGTTTGTACGACGCCACTGTGCACCGTCCAACCAACACTTTGCCGTCGCTTGAGGATGGTGCAACAGATTCACAGGAAGAATACGAGTGCTTCCGATTTTAAGGTAGTCTATAATATATGTATAACATGAAGTGACATATCACGTGAGACTGAGATGATGAGGTAATCTAAGTAATCTATGCGGTAATCTAAGGTAACCAATGCAAACATGCAATACTTTGAACAGCTGTATCTCCCTCAATTTTGCTTTCCGCATCTTAATTTTTTTTATTCATCTTCTCCACACTTTTCTCATCTAAAAAGTGTCTTTTTTTTTAAAACTCCCAGACATGTCACTATTCTGCATTCCTCCCAAGAGCGCAATACAATATCGTGAAAATGGTTATATTTTGTATTTGTCTTTGCAATTGGTTCATTTGAATAGATGGCAAAAGATGGACGATCATCAATGGAGAGGCGTGTTTGCCGACAAAATTTGGACCCTAAAGCAAAACGACGAACAGCTGCTCTATCACGTGATCCCTAAATCGACAAACGATGAGGACGTCCAAGCACTAAATGATTACTTTCAATTGGGAGTGAATCTAGGCGAGCTCTTTGGTGCGTGGAGCAAATCTGATGACCACTTTTGCTCTATCGCTTCTGCCTACGCCGGAGTTCGCGTACTGAGGCAGAATCCAGAAGAAAATGTCTTCAGTTTTCTGTGCACGTCTAATAATCACATTCAACGGTAAATAAAAGTCTGGTGCATTTTTGTTTCTTAAAATAATTTGCTGTATTAGACTGTTTTATCATTCAATGTGGAAGGTCATGAAGGTGACCATTCAATTTGAAATAGCGGTATGAGGCTCATAATTAAATGAGAAAAGTAAATGGTTTCAAAGCTGCGAAACGAGTTCATATATGCACGATGTTTTTTTTCCATTCTAGAATAACATCAATGGTGGAGAAACTATGCACTCTTTACGGAAAAGAAATTGCGCAAATGGATGGTCGCACTTATTACACTTTTCCGAAAGCTGAGAACATGACGAATGATTCCGTCGAAGGGCAACTCAAGGAACAGAAATTCGGTTTCCGCGCCAAATATATCGCCGATAGTGCAAAACTGATAGCACAAAACGGGGGCGCCAAATTGCTGTTCGATCTACGCAGCCAATGTTACGAGGACGCCAGGGCAGCGCTACTCACCTTGCCTGGTGTGGGACCGAAAGTGGCAGACTGTGTGTGTCTAATGTCTCTGGACAAAACTCAATCCGTTCCGATTGACACTCACATGTTCCAGATAGCCGCGCGCAGCTATCTTCCTTCCCTGAAGAAGTACAAGACTCTGACGGACAAGGGATACATAGAAATTGGTATGCTAGTCTGGGCGCACTAATCTGTTTCGCTCACAAAAGAAAAGCCGAGAATATATTACACTTTTTATTCATAAAGTTTGACAGTTGGTTCATGACAGAAATATATATATTTTTTATACGCTTTTCTCAAATTTTCGTGAAATACAATAATGCTAAAATGTTTTCATGCTCAAATTTATTTTTGTTCTCAACCGCATGGCATTGAATGGAGGTGGTGACAAACATGTCATTTATTTACAAGAGTTATTCTTTTTAGGTGACCACTTCCGGACATTATTTGGAAGCTATGCGGGTTGGGCTCACTCGGTATGTCAAACAAAACGAATTTCCAAATAAAATGACGGTTAATCCTAATTTTGAACCACAATTTTTGATGTATTTACATTACAGGTACTGTTCACTAGCGACCTTCCAAAATTCCAACAGAAGCCTCCCAAAATGGTAATTCAGCTTGGCAACTATTCAATATTTTAGACACACCTCATGGTACATATTAACTTTTTTTAAATTGATGTAAAATTATTATAATTTAGGAAAAGACACACAAATCGAAGACCAGCAGTCCTTCCAAACCACCAACTAGCCCCAAACGGAAAAAGTCGAAGTAATTGAGCTAAAACAGTGACATCCGTCAATAGTCTTTTCAATGCAACTAATCTTTAGTTTTAAATTTTTATAATTTTTTTCGTGACTAGTGTCGAATTTTAAATTGTTAAGGCATGATAAATAAAATAAACAATTTGTAAAAAAAAATATACTCGTATGTTGAGTAGTCATCTTTATCACCAAATCTTTTAAATTACCAACTAGATCATATTTTCGTGAACTCTGTATTCAAGACAATTTCATTACGCATTACATGTATAAAAGGTTTTGTTGGAATCTACTTCGATTGTGGGGGAGATGAGGCCGTGGCAAGAATAGTTGTTCGCAATGACGCCTGGTTGCAAAACTTCTGAACAGTAAACACGGTCGCCGGAAAGTGACAAAAAGTGGGTTACAGCACCAAGCACTGCTGTTGTTGCTGCTTACAGTTGCTAAGTAAAATCGGGGTCACAGCTCATCCGATTAAGATGGGAGGCATGTGAGGTGAATGACTGTTTTCGAAATGAATGTCAATGCATTCGTTTCCGAAAAATCTATATTATAAATGCAAGTCCTTAAAAAAAATACAAGTATACCAATATTGTATTCATTCAAATGAATTTCCAATAGTGAAACCTGTACATGTATTAAGTCTGCTTTTTATTATATTTTTCGCTATTATTTCTATTCCTCACTTTCCGTGAATAACTTAATTCTTAATTTGAGACTATTTGCTTACAAATTTGTTTTATAAATCTTGTCTGTTGAGGTTTCCAAATATTAAATGTAGAAAATGGTATTAAAGCAATCATTTTGGTGATGTCTTTTTTTTGTCAAACGTGAAATGAAACTTCAGATTAATTGCACAACAGACATCAAATAGCTACACTCAGAAAATAAGTTCATAGAAAAACCTTAACCAAACTATTTTCTTTACGCTTTATTTACTATATAATAAATATATTAAAAAATATTGAACTTAATTTAATACGGTAACAAGTTGCAAGTGCATGCAATTTGTAACAACGACTAACCATTGAACTGGTCATTATATTACGCTCGTATAACTATACAAGAATGAACACGAAAATCTGTTATATTTCCATCGTTTTTGCACAGAAACCCGCCTAGCTTTACACAAGGTGATTGTTCAATGTGACATTGAAGTTTACTCGCAAGTACATGGGTGACGGAATTACCTGGCAAAGAGTACCTTTTCGAGAAGGCGAAGAGAAGCAAAAGTTTTTTTTTAAACAAACGTTGACAAGTCAAAAGAAATTGCAGAGTCAACAAGTCTAACCCAGAGCGGGCCCGGGGTGGCAAGCGTTCTGAGAATGTCAAATCGCCCATCTGTCAAGTTGCTCTATTTCAGACAAGAAATAACAACAAACACGCGAAGTAGAGCACCAATTAAATGGGGAGTTTTTTTTCCTTACACAAAAGCACACTAAATATGGAATTTCGCTTAAGATTTGGATCGAGCTCGGCAATTGGTTTCAGAAAGTTGAAATAAAAAAAAAATTGGTCGAGATTCACTAGCTGCGCAATCGACCAATGAGAGAAACGCTCAAGTAGGGCATTTCGAAATGCATGCTCGAGTTTTAAAGTTGATGTGCCTATGCTTACGCGCCAATTCACTTTTGGAAAGCGAATCAAGTTACCCAAAATGCTTCATTGCGAATGCATCTTCGCTTCTACCACCTACCCATGTCTTACGCAACAAAAGTTGGCTAGGAATGCGCATTTACTTTTTTTTTCCTGGCTAAATATAGCCAAACGGTGTCCGGTTTACCTTACACAACCAGCTGTAGTTCTCATAACCATACAGCATCCCACACACACAGGCGCCACTGTCTTCCCCCCTGTGCCAGAAGTCAACTGCACCGTTTCGAACTTCTTAACGCCACGCTCAAGGCCCACAGATCTTAGAATCCAGTGAAACATTGGTGCTCCTACACACTGCATCGCAGCCACAGACTACCAGGACTAAGTTTTTCCAACGCAGCTTCCAAGATGAGCTACAGTAAGTGTTCGACAACTTATTTCTTTGGCACGATATAAAAACCGAATTCGTATACCGGGATGAAAATTGCATTTCTAAAATATTATTGGCCCCCAGCGTATTGGTGAAATATCGTATTCGGACACTGGGAAATTTGTTCTTCGAGTGACGGAATAACGATTTTGGCAATATGCAACTTTCTCAATTACAGTTGAACACATCGATAACCAAATGACAAATTTAAATTCCGTACTGCTGGACAAAATAATACTTTACAATCAATTAAAATCAATGCGGATTTGAAAAGAACAAGTTATTGTTTGGGTTGTCAATTAACTGTCATCGGGTTTTTTTTCTTCTCCAGGGCGCTACACCACCTACTCCCCGTCCTACCTCCCATCTTACACCCCATACACATACACCGTCCCCGGAAAAACTGTCAGAGAAGTAACCACCACCACCACCACGGAGCATTCATACAATAGTGATTATCTTTCCGATTATTATTATGGTACTTTTTAATAGCGTCGATAACGACTTAGAACTGTGAACGATGCAGTGAATGAATACTGAATTGCATTCCCGATCATTCATATAATAAGCGAAATTTTGAAATAATCTTATAAACTTAATGAAACACTGTTTGTGTTTGTCACCATTAATTTATAGAATATATGAATGAGCAACGGAAACAAATTAACGAAGCGATAAGGTGATAAAGGAAGCAAACAAATACAATTTATAAAAAAAAGTGCAATGACGGGAACCTTTTTTTTCGTTATCGTTATCGATTAAAAGCGGCTGCATTTAAAAAATAAATTTTGTAGTTTAACCGGCATCTTCCGGTACCACCGGTGCCTGATTAATAATTGCAAATATTAAATTCCACATGTTTCTAAATATAATACTTTCAATTCAGTTTCAAATTTAATCGACATTAATACTGCTGGGACTTTATACAGATTTTTTCTGTGGAGAGAAAACCCAGACCCGCGAACCGCATATGAAACTGTTGTCTTACGGCAGTATTCACTCAAAATGCGAGTTCCGTGAATTTAATTTACTCAATGCTAAGTAAAGGGTAATTATAACGATGGTGATAGAACGACTCATTGTAAAGAAGCGTAAAGTGGCCAGAGTCGTATAGACACTCCTCGTGGTATTTACTCTACAAGCTTAGCAGCGAGTACCGTATGTTCGCGCTGGTGTTGCCAGACCATTAATCGCAACTTTATCTTTACAAAATCTGAAGCCCCCTCGAAATACAGCTACGAAACAACGACTACCAC
This sequence comes from Melogona broelemanni, assembly GCA_033995665.1. Classification (NCBI taxonomy): domain Eukaryota; kingdom Metazoa; phylum Arthropoda; class Diplopoda; order Chordeumatida; family Chordeumatidae; genus Melogona; species Melogona broelemanni. The sequence continues at coordinate 20,884 of JAUJYS010000004.1, read as the reverse complement.
TGAACGTCCGTCCATCTACCCGTACAGCAGCTACCGCCTCCCCCTGACTACCGCGTCGTACGGCTATTCGCCGAAATGGTACGACACCTCGAGCCGAACCACCACCACCAAATTAGGTAAGAAAACTTGTTGGCGCTCGGCCAGACCTTCGCACGCTCATATCCTTGACTTTCAAAGAGACGGAATGATCTCCTTCAACCTGCGCGGGAGAGAGCCAGCAATGAATGCATCCAACGAACGCCAGCCTCACAAATTAACGACGTGACTAAATTTAGATTTTCCTCGAAATGACTCAAAAATGAATCCGAACGTGTTGAGAGTAGCACTTTTGCTATCGATTTATTGTTGGTAAGAAAATGAAACGGAATTAGCAAAACTACGTGTTGGCAGGGCTCTAAATTTATGCTAAATATACTTAAAAGGTGTTTGTCTACTACATCGCCCATACAAGTTTGCCAAAAACTGCGTCGCAGTCGCAATGAATCATTTCATTTTCCAGAGCTAAGCAAGTTAGGCCATCTGTTAAGAACATCTGTCAAGAAAAGAACCAATAGGCTTTTCTGCTGCCTTATTTAGTGGTGGTGTTTCAAGCTATTTCGGAACTGTTATTGCTTTTTTGAAAGATGTGCAAAGAATATACTTCTAAATCCGATAAATATTTTTTAACTACTTGGAGAATGCCAGAGAACGCATCACCGAGTAACCGTTATCTCGTCAGAACGTCGCAAAATAAAATACCCGATCGCATTTTTTGACGTTTCATTAAAGTATCTTTTGAATAGCGAAACAGAAGTGCCCTCAAATATGTTTTTTTTTTTAAATCGTGACAAAACATGTGATAATTATTTTTTTCTTTCTTTTTAAAGGACCATACGGTGTGTCAACTCGGACCTACAGATACTAAGATTTCTTCACTAAATTATTTATATCCCAAAATATTAACGACCCATCATTTCTGGTCATCTTTTTTCAAATTAGCCTTATTTTTTCCCCTTGCATATAAATATCGATTCAACCTCTACGAATATAATGGGGACGGTTCACATAATTACTCCGATGTATTGCTGGAATTCATCAACGAAAATCTTTAAAATGAAATAAATTATTTTAAACAATACTGTCGTTGTATTATTCATGTGTGTGTGGTATGGTAAAGTGGCCGCTGGACAACACTTTTTTTTACGAATAAGATAATTGGCACTGTAATATATTACTACCAATTTAAAATCGGAGCGTAAAGATACGATAATTAAATTATTTTCGTGTCGCAATGATAAGAGATACTTATACGTATATATATATTATTTTTTTTATATCTCGCTCACACTTCTGTATCTAAATACAAGTACAGCAGCACACTTTTTAAATAGCAAAATAAAAATATATATTGAATAAACCTTTCGGGGTAGATGACATGATTCTTTTTTTTTAATAAAATTCATTAACGACAATCTCTAATGTATTTAAAAAAATTAATAACGACAATATCTAAATAAGTTAGATTATAATCGTCACAACCTGTAATTACACACACGCACACATAGTACTGTATAACTGTACAAGAACAAAAAATGAATTTTACGTACAAATATGAAAAAAGCCACCATTTCTTTAACAATACCCTCGATAGCAAAAATTAAAACGTACGTACACAAGATTTGGCAGCAAAATCTCTTTTTGTTAATGGAGGATGGCATTCTTTAAAAGCGTGTATAAGAAAAAAAAACAATTGGGGGTTGCCAACAAGTATGCCGGCGAATCTCTTACGGAGTGGGGGGAGCAGCGAACACCGCGATTAGGACCCGGCTTGTTCGATTTTTTTGCGCGTACCTCGAGGCTTGATGTTCTCCGAAATCTGCCACATGGCTTCCTCGCACAAGTGATCGTCGAAATTGTTGAAGAAGGCGACGATACGCTCACTGCACTTGAATGGATATTGGCTGAAAAATAAAAAGACGATTTGATTGAATGATAAAAAATATGAAACGTGTGACCAATACACAATTTTTTTTCAAGAACACAAAATTGCAAAATCAACCTTGGAAAATTAACCTTCTGAATTGACAAAGTTTAGAAGAAAAAAAAGTTTAAAATATAAATATCAAAGGTCAAAATATAAAAATGACTAAGTCTGGCTTCACCTAACTAAAGTGTGAATTCACCCATAAAAATAAAAAACGCGTTGCGCCTCAAATTGTGCAAATACCGTTAAAGTTATAAAAATCAACTATTTAAATCCTAAAGCCATATCAACAAATCGTTGACGAATTAAAAATAATTCGCAATCGCTGGGAACACCTACCACTTTCTGAAGCGTCTCATCGTATCCAAGATGTTGAACTGCTGCCACCTTTTGGAGAAATTGACCGCGCCACACGGCAGCATGTCGTTGTTCCCGATGTGCACGAACGTCAAGTCTTGTAGGATCAGACCACTGGAATTGAGCAAACAGATCAAGTATGAAAAAGACCGACAACCACACTCAGTTCGTAACGAAAACGAAATATTTGCAGAAGTCTTCTCTACTCACATGTAAGGAATACATGGAGGATTCGTGTCCGACAGAGCTTGGCGATAGGCTCGGAAAGAGGAAGAACTGTCTATTAATTCGCAAAATTCCTTGAGACCCTAAAATGGAGAGAAAAAAATACCGTTTATTATAATTCATGTTAAAATAATATCGGCTGTTTGAAGTAGATTGCAAGCACGACATTAATCTACAAAAATTGTTACATAAAAGATAAAAATAAAGGAGTGCATTGGTGGTACCTCGGTAATGTGTTTTTGCCATTCCAGACGCCGAATCGGAGCCGAATCGAGCGCTGAGAGAATCGCCAGGTAGGAGTTGAAATTGTTCATCTTTCTTAGGTGCTTCATTATTTTAATGAATTTAATCACGTAACGTTCCCGCTCCTTGGCATCGTCTCGCTGTAAAATTCTAGATCTGGCCCTGTTCAAATTTAAAAAGAATCGATGAAAATGAGTTTCTTGCAACATTGTGTAACACAAAAAATTCGACGGAATGAATAAAATTAATGTCTCACCAAAAGGACATTTTGTTAAAATGTTCCGTGAACGTCGTTAAATGCGGACTAGCCTCTTCCGTTTGCACACGGGACCAAACCAATACTTCAGGAATCTGTGAAAATTGTAAAATTCAACAAATATTTCCTAGTCGCAGATTGTAAATACTGAACATTTTCTACACTATACACTTCATCGAAACAATTTACCATAAGCATCAATATTTTCGATATTACAAAACTACAAATCAATCAGAGGTTCCGAATTAAATTAATTGAATAAAACTAAAAGCCACTTTGGGGAAAGTTACCAACGCCATCCAACAAAGCAAATTAAAGAAAACAAACAAACCTCAATCTTCTGAAAGAGTTCGGCGTCCAGCAGAGTCATCTGCTCAGCAAGTTGCTCAGATTTAAAATCCAACAACGAAGCTTGTCTAAAGAAATGAAAAAAAAAATAAGAAGCCCACATTAATTTCATGCAGCCAGGAAGACACGCACGTCGTTTTACAGCAGACAGCTGGCAAAATTTATCGGTATAAACCCGGGCCATACTTCGTAGAAACTCCCTTGCTGGACAAGGGTTGGGCCATAATTGACGCAATGGCGGTGGCCTGCAGTTTGGCGTCGTACTTCTCCAGCGTCTTCATGCGCAACGCCCTAGCAAGCGGAAGCTCCCCGTTGCAGAGCAACTTGAACACAAATTCGGTCAACACCTGCAGAATCTCTTTATTGACGTCGCCGACGCTGAAATATCAAAATAAATATCGCAAAGTTAACACATCTTCTAAAATTTCAAACACATCCAAGAAGCTTAAAGAACACGACGCAAAATTCACCTAAAATCTCCGACAACTCGGACTAGTAAGGAAAATGCATTCCTTGCGATGCGCTGTCGGGAGACGTCAGTGGCGTGACCGAATTTGTTGTAGCGGTAGAGCAGCTTGTTGACCAAGTCGAGCGGCGAAATGAACGTACGGTATGTGGTCATGAAGGCATCCTGATATACTATCTCTGTGAAAGAAATACAACATTAGGTAATATCGAATCGATCAACATCATAAAATCGGTGAGCCACTCAATGCTAAACTAATAACTAATAAATATATTGAAATTCAACCGATTGCATGAAAAATTATAAATCAGTGAAATAAAATCCGATAGTGAGAAACTTTTCGGAATTCATTTCCCTGATTTATAATTTATTTTATGCAATCGATTGAATTTCAATTGATCATATATCCGTCTCGGCGTGCATAGCATCATCATTGTTTAATAATTAGAAGTTTTAATGGAATATCCCAATTCTTACCGTTCTTGGAAGCCATGGTGGCGTGGACAACAAGCGTATCAATCGCACCACCTCGAATATCGGGACCATCTTCCTCCTGCAAAGAAACATAATTTACAAAAATTAAGGCCAAACTGAAATACGAAACGAGCAAATCATTATGAAAGTGATTTTCTAAAGCATAAATGCCTCGGGGCAAGCGAAAGTCGTTCTAAGTTACCTTTTTCTTATAGACGAGGTAGGACTTGACTTCCAGCTCGTCCAGCATCTGCAAATCCGACGACTCGTCCGCCGGCACCGCGTTATCGGGATGCAGATCCGACGAGGACACCTCCAGAGCCGGCATCTGCAGCGAGTAGACGTCGCCCGCCGCGATGCCGCCGAGACCCGAGATTCGGCTGGCACCGCTCGGCTCGGTCACCACGTACTGTTCGGCGCAGTCGCCCAGCTCGGGGAACGTCGGGGACGAACTCGGACCCAGGGACGCGTGGTTGGCCTGACGTGACAAGAACATACCCATGTATTAAATACAAAAGCCTTCAATGTAGTTTGAGGCACTCACCGCAACTTGGAAAAGACTCACTCATTTGTTATTAATTTGATCATTTGAATTATTAGTTGTGTAAACAAATAATAAATAAAAGGTGCAAAAGTACACAGAGTCGAGTGTAAGGTTAACTGAATGATGACGGCGGGTAAGTGTTTCTAGTCGAACAACTCGCAAACTCAAATCAGTCTTTTCGAGTTAAACAAATAATGTTAATAAAAATAGCTTGATTACAGAAGCGCTGAATGAGATATATCAATGTACTAGTAGCAGAAGAAGTATGTGGTATTATTACCAGCAATAAACCTGAACTAACTGAATCGCAAAGACGATATTTCCTTCATTTTATACAACAATATGGCTGGTGACCGCCCTCTAAAGCATTTTGCCATTCCATATAATTAATCTGAAAACACTTAAGAGAGTTCAACACGGGAGAAATAAATACTCAAAATGTGTAAGCCTCTTGACATTTTGGTATTTACAATCAATATGAGAACGTCGTGCACATTTCGCCATCACGCAGAAGTTAATCTCCTCACCTTTCCTTTCTTGGGTGGAAGCGCTGGGGGGACCAACACCGATTCCTCCTCCGGGGGGCCAAAATCGAAACTGAGTCCGGTAATATCCGAAAACGCGGAATCATCTGAGGCTGACGTCGTTCCCGTGGACGTGGAGATGGTGGTGGTGCGGCTGTGAGACATCATCGTTCGCCTCTCGCGGTGGACGAAGCCGTACGATCGCAGCGGCGGGAACAGGAAATTGGTAGGGTCCGAATCCTGACAGCTCCCGAAAATCTGCATGTACGCCATCACTAGAAACACAAAACACACCGGTCGTTTCCCGTTGAGATACCGAAGTAAACATATGTTAGCCAAGCGGCGAAAGTGGAGATGGTAAACTAACTCTTTCGCTACCAGTGGAACATTTGTCCTTTGACCGAGGTAAAATGAAACATTTAATTTTTTTTAAAGGAAACATCATTTAAAATTATATATATATATATTTTTTTTTTAATTATGCGAAATGCGGGATCTCAGTTTAAATCATTTTTGAATATTTTTTTTTAAGGTCACCGGAGGTCATGGACGTCCATGGTGTCCGAAAAAATACAAAATTGGGTCACATGTGCCCAATTTCAAAATTTTAATACCTTGATAGAAAAATTTGAATTTTTTACAGCATTTGTGAATTATTTGCAAATTTTAGAAAATATAATTTTTTCAAAAAAATAAGTATCAAGATTTGTTAGCGAAAAACAGCGAATTTCAAAAGACGCGCTCTGCAAACACATCTATTCATCTGACATTCTATCGACACAATATAGGCAGCTCACTGTAGACTAACCACTAACAGAACCACTAAAGCAGAAATCGACAATCAAATCTTGTATGAGGTTGAACTGCTTACCATGCTTCTTCTTGAGAGGGAGTGGCGGCGGATCGGAATCTCCGGCCCCGCCCGACAAGCACACCGCGGACGCGGACAGCATGGCATCCGCCGTGGCGGCCAGGAAAGCCCCAGCCACCGTTCTTCGCACCACCCGCGGACTATCGGACGGCGACGACGACTCCCCCTCTCCCTCCCGTTCATCCGATCCCAAATCGGGCACGTTGTCGTACTGGGAGCTGCAGGACGAGCGCTGCTGAGACGACGCGCGCCTCTTCGGCGGAATAGCCGGCGGATGCTCTACCAGGGGATGCAGTAAATGCTGTTGCAGCGGCGGCGCTGGCGGGATATCACCGCGTCGCACGCAGCACGTCGAGAAGGACTGGGCCGCCGCCGCCGCCACCGCCGAGGTGGTTAGCACAGAAGTGATGACCGGCGCGTCACCGCCGTTACGCACGCCGGTGCACACGAACCCGGATGCCGTGGCAGCAGCAGCAGCGGCGCTCGAGTGATGCTCGAACCGAGTAACGCCGTTAAGTCGTCGCTGCACGCCGTCGGCTTCGTCGGGTGATCGCCGTTCCGTCCAGGAGACGAGCGAGCGCGACGTGCGACACTGGTAGGCGTAGCTGGAGCTGGAGGAGACGGTGGCCGAGGATAGGAAGTCGGGACGGGGGAACTCGTGTTGTCCCATGACGGCGGCGGTGGCGTCCGGGAGGTTGTCGCGCGAACGGTTAGGAGTGGAGTCCAGGCTACTGGCGGAGGCGCTGAGCGGCGACACACTGACGGGCGAGCGGCCCACCGGGCTGGGCCATTCGCCGCTCGAGTTGCTCTGACGGAGGCTCCACTCGCCCGAGTAGCGGGATGCAGCAAAGGCGGACACCGACGTCGCCGTGGTGGTGGTCGACTGCTGCGAGCCGAAGCCGGGGAAGTTGGCGACTGGCACGCACGAGTTGGGGTGCAGGCGCTTCTTGGGTGGAAGGGCGGGCGGCATCATGTCGGGGATGGACATCGACAGCAGACGACCGGTCGGCCTGACATAGAGAAGAACCGATTAATCGATTTCAGTAACAGTTGAATAGTAATCTGTCATTTGTTGTGAATAATTAGAAGTAAACTGAATGCTGAAAAGTGACCTTCATCTGTCCAACTATCGGACTCTAGTTCATCCCACCATAGCAGTTTCAACTGATTTAACAATTTGTTAAAATTCTTACTTAGTCGGTACCCACGGGAAAATATTAATGCTACATTATGTATTCGTTATAATGAAATAATTGCATTCAGCTTAGCTTTCAATATAAGGTTAGGAGCATAAATAAACAAAAACAAAATGCACATTAATCCATTTTGCTTTTAAGTTGCGTATTATTACCGGAAAGTGTCCCGGTTCTCCGGCAGGGGCGGCTTGGGCGGCGGCAGATCAAGTGGGTCCAGTGTGCTGGCCGACGAGCCCAATATGCTGTCCGACGAGATGGAGTGGCCCAATGTGGATCCGGAAAACACGGTGCTTTGCAGGATCTCCAACTCCCGTTGGGTGAGCGGAACGTCCACTGGCGACGTTTCGCCGAGGTTGGGCATGCAACTGCTGTGAACCGACACAACATCCCAGGTCACACATCAACGAATGGCGAAAGGAACGACGTTGAGCCGTCTGGAAGCCGACGGGGACGGTTAGAACTCACCCTTCATGCTTGGACTCTTGTATGCCGTTATGCGACAGGCTGTTGATTGGACTGTTGCCATTGCTCAGCTCCTTGTGTCTTAGTTTATCCACGACCAGTTCGACAAGCGTCTGGCATGAGCATAAATATGAGACAGAAATCAGTTTTTAGTTTCGAGAATAGATTCAATAATAGTTTTAAAATATAATTAACGAAGAAATATAAACATTTCAAAAATAATAATTTTTCTTTTAAATAATAAAAATTATTTTATAATATTACATATTTGAATAATACAAATTCTAAATGATTACATATTTATATAATATAAATAACTATAATATATTAACGAGTGACGTTAATGCCATATATTAAAACTTAATAATAAAGATAATTGTTTTAAAAATAACAGGAACTAACAACACAGTTCATGCTATTACAAAAATAACAGAATTGTAAACTCATTTTAAACTTTTTTATAGAGCCACTCTAATATAAAAAGATACAGTATACTATATATTATAAAAAAGGTACTATAAAAAGATACAATATACGATGTAATGTGATTTTTTATTTCAATATTTTCTACCTTGACAGCACTTTGGACCTGCTTCGCTTCGTCCGAGATCCTATTCCTATCGAGCGACTTATCCCCGTGCAGGAGCACGTAATCGGCCAATTTGACTAAACTGGCCAAGCTCTGATACACCTGATTGGTGGAGGAAACCAGCAGGGAACTGGTAGGCGGGAAGAAAAGGAAAGGAAAAAAAAAAAAGAAGAGAAAGAGCGGCGTCGATTAGCGATAAGGCGAAAGCGAAACGAGTCGCACGTCTGAGCGCGCGCGGTAATTGAGGAAGAGAAAATAGGCGAAGCAATTTCGGGCGCACCTCTGTTCGTTGGTCAAGCATGTCTGCAGGGTGTTGTGGATGGCGAGAACCGTCTCCAGTACGACACTCGCCGAACCGGGCAGCATCTCCAACTTGTTTTTATCGACGACATCTTGGAAGTAGCGCAGCGCGTTCTGGAATTTCTTCTGCTGACCCAGCACCTCCTACGCGCCCAATGAAATAGCAAAAGCAGACGTCATACAGTTAATTACGTATGCGTGGTCGACATATTAGTATCTGCTCGTTGCTCCAGTCTATCCCAGCCAGTTGTGGGTATTCATAATTGATAATTAGGTTTACACGCATCCGTCGCATCTCGGTGACACTTTTTTTAAATTTAGTATGCTGTACTGTACGGTTGACACAGTCTGTTTTGGCTTGCGATTCAGTTTCTGATCTACTTGTGTAACACGGGTATAACCCAGTTTTTTCCCCGCACTTTTGTTATGGCATATATTTATTTGGTGGTGAAACGATAGTGTCATTTCCTTCCCACAGCAACTGACTGTTATTGTCGACCACAATATTATTACCAAGCATTTAGATTAGATCAAAATTTTATTTTCGGAAAAGCAAATTGCGGTAATAGTAATAAATTTATGCAAGGCATTAATTATGACGGAAGAGCTAGAAACGGGCACCAGCAAAAGTGACAAGTCACTCAAAATAGTGAGCACTACATTGCATGGAAACTGGAAATAAGTATCCTCATTATAAAAAATATAAAGAACTGGAATTACTCCACTTACAGTTGATATTAGTGTCAGAGGAATAATGCGAGATTTTTTCAAGGATTACGTAGCTCGAAAACCTTCCCAAATGTCACTTATATGTAAACAAGTGCGATACGGATGTTGCATGAGAATGTGAATTGTCGTATGACGTAAATTGGCCTTCCCACGTGCGTGCACGACGACGGACTCACCTCTTCGGGAGGCGATTTGAGCGCGGCGCCGTTGCCGCCGTCCTCACCGCCGGCACTGCCGCGCCTCTCGCGTTCCGCGTTGATGGTGGCTAAGTCGCGCTTGGCCTTGGGCGAGGCCGCCCGCGTGGAGGACGGGCTGCGCATCTGCGTGATCTTCTCCAGCAGGTCCTCCTTGAAGGAGCGGGCGCGACGGGCGAGCCGGTTGCCGCCGCCCACGCCGGCATGTCGGACACGAGGGTTGTCTGCGCAAGAGAGAAACGGAGAACATGTATAGACGACTCCCAATTACAGTTACGTGTTCATCAGCTATTTCGAAATTTCTAGCTGGACCTTCCCTTGGAATGACACTGATATAAACACGGAGCTAAAACTAATTTAAAACAACGTATAATTTAATTTAGAGAAATCGATTAAATGTTAATTTTGTTATTATTTACATTCAATCGGTTTTACTAATTACATATACGTACATCTGTTTCGGTGTTTATTTTTTACGCTACAATCGTTTAACGTTTAATTTGTCGTGACTATAACATTTTGTAAATATAATTTGGTTTGAATAAAGAAATTCATGAAATAATGAATTCCTGAAAAAAAAAAAAAAAAAAATTAATGATGTAGAAAATAACCAAATCCCTTCCTAAAAACTATGACTCATATGGCAACCTGAATATATTTTTAATACACCTAAAAACCATCGATAATCTCACTTGAATTGGATTGAGAATCAACCGCGTTATTTCAATCGACTGCTTTGTTTTCGATATATTCATTTCAAAACGGTGAGCAAAAAAGCTAAAACTAGAATAAAATTTTTTTTTTTTAAATTGTTGACAAAATTATTCTGTTCTAACAAAAAAAAAATAAAAAAAAAATTTGACCGAAAAAGCCAATCGACCCTCTCAAGTAAAATAAAATGAGCAAAATTAAAAAGTGGTACCATCAAAAAGGAACACACAAACGAGGAAAAGCCTGTAAAAACAGAGATTGTTAATAATAAACTAATTGTCTAACCTCTCTTTTTGACAAAAATGGTGTGACCAACCCTGGCCGGCATTACGGTGAGCTAAGACTGGCCACCCCAACACCAAAGACGGGATTTGGCCGGAGGCACGTCTTAATTCGCGCTGACGTCGTTTTAATCGAAAGTAATTGTGTAACGTAGACGGTGGCGTGACTCACGAGCGCAATAAAACGATGAGTCGTCCTACAACTTCACCACTAGCCCACAACCTACGGGCTACGAGCACTCGATGATGCACCACCGACTGCCAGCCAGCAACAAAGCCTACTTTAAAGTCAATTTTCTTTTCGCGAGCGTCGAAGACGAAGAACCCCCGTTGGCCCGTTCGCCGCCGCACAAAACAGAAGCCGAGCGAGGTTGCCGCCGTTGCTTGCTGCTCCAACTTTCAATGCAGCCAGAAATAGTCACAACCTAGTTTGCGAAAAACAGTCATAGCTGACTGGCTCCACCCACTGCATCCTTTCCTCCGCTTTGGCTTTTCCTGTGTCAGCCTTGATTACTGTGCACATGTTGGTAGGTGTGGTTTTTGTGGCTTCTCGGGTAAATTCTTGGCGATCAATATGAAGCCACGCCGTGTGACAGAGGTTCCCAGCCTGTTGCATAATATCCCAATGGGATGCTATTTTCTATTCATTATATGAAGATATTTTAACTACAAGCGTGTTTTCTTTCTTTAAATCAGCGCTTTGAGGATTTATCCTCCCTTTTCAATAACTGCAGCAAAAAAATTTTTTTTACAAAGAATGTTAAAGTCGTTGAAACGACTAATGTTGCTGCAGTCTAATGATCTGGTTCAATAAAGGAGAATGCCATAAACAAAGTTGACCCATTTTCACAAGCAAGCGATTGACCAATGTCCAGTCGGCGTCGGCCTCAAACTCGTCAACTCTTAATGTTGTCTATTTTCCATGGTTTTCCCCACCAAGCAAATCAATGCCTATCTGGATTAGCTTAAAGTGCGGAATAGCAAAATTTATCGATCTAAAATATTTTCGATAAGCATCATTCTCCGTACTCTTTGTTAAAAACATGAATGACCCTTAAGGATCAAAACGACCGTTCGGAAAACATTAAAAAAAAAACCACCAATATTTGGTCGAACGTAGCGTTATAGAGTGTATAATTACCATATTCGGTGGTAAAAAAAAATGTATTTTTGTTTACAATAACTATTAAGAGTGTTTTGGATACCTCCCCTTGGATGATTCTCCTTCGACGCACATGAGAGAACACATAAATCATTAAATACATTAAAAAAAAACTATTATCCCTTTCCATTAGAATATGGCAAAGGTCGCTATACTGAATACAAAAGAGTCATTGCTATGTAAATGAAGAGAATACAGTAGCTATGACGACCCATTCAAAAAACATAACTACCAATGCAATCATGGCATCAATTCAGAAATAATATCAGCCATCAAGACATCGTGACATGAATGGACATTCATGCCAAACTGAGATTATGACTCAGCAGCGTCGATGATTCAGAAAGCACCCGGATGGTCAAACAATCAACACTGTTCAATATCGCAATTAAAAGAGGTAATAAATCTTCGCCCGCTTACCTGGTGATAAAATATTTGTCTTGAAACGAATGTCATATAGCGAAATTGCATGGAACTGCATTTTGTGGTGTCTTGAGGGAATGTGTAGAAACAAGTTAATTTATTTTTGAAAATGAAAGTGAAAAATTCAAAGGTAGCTTAATTTGAAGAGGATGATACTTTGCAGACAGCTATCTCTTAATGTGGCAAATATCCTGGCTAAAAGCCTCGCCTCACTGATAAGTAGTCTGGATAATTTTCTCTATTTATTATGATCTGTTTTTCCCCTTTCATTTTCAAATTCAGAAAAATTGCACCAAACTTGGTTGGTACATGGTTAATGCATCGTTTACCGTACACTTGCACATAGCTGTTGGTAAATATCTCTATAAACATTTAAATTTAATTACTTCGCAAAATATTGATCAGATTCCGTTTCAATTCCAGATACAATCAGTGCATCTCTCGGAAAAACTGATATATGGATTTACTTTTTTTTTCTAACCAACCGCAAAGGTCGCTATCGCCATTACACATCTCACATCATTGAAGCGGATAAGTCAGACGAAGTTGAGTATTCGCCGTTACGTAGCAGCATAAGAATTTGTGTCACCATCAACGCGCTTCTAATGCACTGTACAGTTATTCGACGATGGGGACAAAATTACCTCACACCCCACCTCATCCACTCTCGTTTTGTTATCGTCACCAATGCATCTTAAGCAACCTACAAACTACAATACGCGTTGTGTAAGCTCTGAACCTACATATGGGACATTCATCTGAGATGTACGAGGCGGCTATCCTCATCTATCCCAACTTAACAAACTGCTCTTCCAAACGACTACTACCAGTTCAGTTGACCTATTTCATTGAAAGAACAGAAGGCAGTAGCACATAGACCGTAATGAGTAGAGACTACAATTTGTACAATGTACGGACACCAGCAGACTGACTGCCTGTACGTAGTAGACGTGCCAGAGATGGTAGACGTGAAGCGTTGTTCAGCGCGCAACACCCATTACTTGACAGTCAGTCGCACATCACCGTCACGAGCCACGTGATCGACCTCCGAATAAGGATAAAACGCGAAATAAAAAAAATTGCGTCGAAGTAGTTTCACTCTTTTTGCGTTGGCTCACTGAACATCTCGGATTATTATGACAATAAGAGTTTTTGTACGATGGAAGCGAGCGACCAAAAATTCCAACCCAGTGACCTTTACCGCTCAGCCGCGAAGCTCATCTCCCAGCACAGCTATGCGCTCAACATTTATTCGGTAAATGTCAGAATGTGAATAAATTAGGGTGACTATAGTCGTCAAGTAAACAGCGTGGGACGGCAGATTAACATTTAATGCGGTTCCTTTACGAACCCTCGTAACCAAATTAAGTACACGTAACAGTATTTAGTAATAATCATCAACGAATCGGCCCAGTTGGAGAGCACTTGTCCATGGCGTCACCAGGAATCGGAAACGACTCGACGGAACATAACAATAACAATATAACAAATTAACTGAAAGCAATGACTGACTAAAAATGTCGTGATTCTCATCCACTTCGCATTAGATAAGTGGAGTTTAATTTCCCGAAAGTGAAGCTGCTATCCCGAAAAGGAGATATTTTTATTCACGAACCAAAAAACAGTTTGACGCCTGTCAGATTAAACACATCCGGCCTCATCACAAAATTGAAACGCCAGTAGCCATTTGCAGCTTTTTTATTTTGTGCATGGATAAAAGAAAATAAGTCCCGGTACCGGTGGCTTTTGCAATGACATGCTTTTAGTGATTGCCTGTTTAAGGGGCAGCACATTACATTACACTCATTAGCGTGCTTTAATTTATAACGTCAGTTATTGGTGGTTGACGCAAGTTTATTAAATAACCGTTAGAAATACCTATAAATATACCAACGAATATACACGATTTTGATTCGTGTTGATGAACTCTTAGTACGGTTCATTATATTTCACATACATGCATACGGAAACTACTACCGTAATAACAAAATCAATCTCGTAAATAAACAACATCTCAGCTTAATGACTTTTTTGTCAAATGGCTGTTTTGTGCCATAAACCACGAAAAAAAGACCAATTATACCTGGAGTTAGGCATATTTTGTTCTTGACGTTCAATCTCCCCCAACATTCAATGCCCATTAAAAGCTTAGAAAATCTTAGTGCATCTCTGTAAGCCATAACAGGAGTTCTTGAATACTTCAAATTTGCAGGCGTCACCGCTTTTGAAGTACAAATCTCACGCCCCACTCAACCTTTAGCCGCAAGCGCAGAGTATTCTTTTTTATTTCAATTGAGCTGTCCGATAGCCGGCAATTCATTGTCTTACATAGCTATATCACTGTACAAATGGTCCACAGGATTTGGTTAGGTTAGGGCACGGATTGGGCAAACTCTAACCTATCAATGTACATGGCTTGGCAAGAGCATAGCGACCGATTTTGTTGTTAGGATCTTTTTCCAATCATCGATAAAATCTTTGGGGCTTCTGCGGAACAGTCTAGAACGTAGACACAGTTACAGGCATGCACTCCGGTGCCAAAAAGGGTCATTATCACATCCGCGGGAGATGTACAGGGAGAGAGCAGCGTTAGGCCTAACCCTTGCCCTGGCTCGAATCACCTGCGACTAGAACCGAACTGTTCTTACCTGCTTTGTCGCTCTTGTTGGGCATCGCCGATTGATTTCGGTGGCGGACACTAGAAATTACCGCCGACCACTTGTAGATTTCATTTATCACCGTTCACGCACATCATTTATCTTGTTTTTTTGGCGAAGAAGGATGCGTGCCGACATTCGGGTCGGTCCCCCATTTTCGTTGACATAAATAAAAATTCTTGCTTGGCCGACGCATATGTGCACTGCTTTCTCCTGTCCGTTGTTGCGAAAGCAAGCTGCACGCACATAGATCAATGAACGGCAGCAAAAATTAAGTTACAAAGTTAGAAAACGGGATGCGCCGACCAACTCACAGTGCCAATTGTGCCCATCGTAAACTTATGCATCCCTATGTTAATGTATGTGCAGCTGAGCGGCCATAGTTGATGTGGCTCCATTAGAAAATATTCTAATCGTTCAATATCTTTGGTCGCCATCAAATCTTATTTGCGCCCTCTAGTGACCGATCGCAGAGACAAGCGCCATTTACCATTTTAGCTGGGGCCTGCCTGTGTAACTGTACCGTAGAAAAGGTATGTCTTCTCCAACTTATTCATATCATTTTCGCGAATCTCATGTTGTTCATACCAATTGGTCATATTTTGACGTATGGAATTGACATACCTATATGTTCATTATTTATGATTTGTGTTTGTTCACTTTGTTGAAAAACTGGACCATTGACTTAGGGACTCCACTCGGTCCATAACAAGTCTGCAACTATCGTTGGGGAAACTGGCTGTGGCACTATTATATTCTTCTACTCGTTTGTGATCAAAACTAAGTAGGTCACTTCCTATAGTTGCCGAAAGGTTTATGTATAAACGGCGCATTTGACGAATTGATAACAATTGGAGCATAAAAACGTTCCATTGGCGAACAGCTGATGACAAAGAGGAATCGGTACAGTATTTATGGGGCAATAAAATTAGCAACTTGAGCTCTACCATTTTGGAATAACATATTTTTTAATGCTAAGGGACGACTTTCTGTTCCTCGAAAATGAAAAAGTCCAACTTCCATTACAAAGTCCAACATTTCTGCCCTACTGACAATTTCCTATCTTAGCACTAAATAAGTTTACGCCCACTTAATTTAATTGACTGAAATCTTATCATCTAATCGATGGATATTATTTATGAGTCGGTTGGAAATGCTGTCACATATAATTGATTAACAATCTTGTATCAGCGAATTCCTCTCTTCTCCGGCCATTATAAGCGCGACTCGTGCAAGTACATCTATTTAATGTGAATGCTTCCTTGTTGTATTTTCAAATGCAAACACAAATTGTTTTGTCCTTCCTGATTCACAAAATATTTGCATTTAAAATGTGTGATTAAACGTTATTGTTTATTTTAGACGCAACCATGCCCAGACGATTGTTTCTGCTATCAAACTCGACAAACCATGGCTTCGGATTCCTGGAACATTGCGAGTCCGCTCTAGCCCAATTTCTGGGCAAGTAAGTCATAACAATTGTTGCATGTGTATTGTTTTTGTCAATAATAAAATGTTACATGCATCGATTATCACATATTTCCAAAATCATACGGTAGTAATTTCGCTATATTTTCAGTGCGGGTGTCAAAAAGTTGACATTCATACCCTATGCTTTACAAGATCACGGAAAATATACTGAAAAAGTACAGTCAGCCTTCAAAAGCATTAGTGGGTATTATTTGCAATGTTTATTATGCCTAGAAGTACTCGAAAATATCATTAACGTTTATTGAACAATTTTCTTTGCAGATATAAGTGTGGAGGGTAATCATGAAGTCGAGAATTCAGTTGATCAGATAAAAAAGGCAGAAGCCATTTTCATTGGTACGCAAGCAAATTGTTCATCACGCAGACGGAAAATTATCCCATGGAAATATGACACTGTTTTATTGAGTTGAGACACTATTTTATTCTAGGTGGAGGAAACACGTTCTTGTTGCTGAAAACTTTGTACGACAAAGGGCTGATCGAGCCTATTCGAAAACGAGTATTGGAGGTTGGTCTGCGATTAGGTGTATATTACTCGTATTGTCATCCGTTGATTCTATATATTTAAAGTTTATAATTTTTGCAATAATAATAAATTATTTGTTTGTAGGATGGCATACCGTACATTGGTTCCAGTGCTGGAACAAATGTTGCGACATTCAGCATCTGCACAACCAACGATATGCCAATTGTATATCCGCCGTCGTTCCTTGCATTGAGATTGGTTCCGTTTAACATCAATCCTCACTACATTGAACCCGATAATAGCAGCAAACACATGGGGGCAAGTAAATGTTTTGTGTTAAATCTATGTATTGTTTGCTATTTTGCATATTGGGCTAATAATAATATCTCGTCGTATTTCTATAGGAAACTCGCGAGGAGCGAATTCGCCAGTATCACGAAATTAAAGGAATGCCACCGGTTTTGGTAAGAGATATCACGCCCTAGGGTGACGTTGAGCAATTTCTGTAAAATTAAAAATCAATATGAATTTTCCCATCTTGTTCTGTTTTAGGGTTTGCGCGAGGGGACATGGCTCGAAATCGACGGTGACGTCATCACGTTACGTGGATGCGCGCCTGCGAAAGTTTTTGAATCGTAAGCATGAATGCGATCCTCAGTCACTGTTTTTGCATTTTATTTAATTTTATGAAATAATGCTAATATTAGCCCGAGTTCGGCAAAGTAATCGTGATTAATGAAAATGTTTCAATTTTGTATTTTCAATTACAGCGACAAAGAACCGGTAGAGATACAACCAGGATGCAATTTGAATTTTCAAACTGAACAAATGTTAAATTTGCAATTTTGATAACGAAAATAAAGTGATATTTTTAAACGGTTACCAAGCTCATAGCTCCGGACACCATCTAAACAACTTAAACTGGCGAATGCGAAACAAATGTTTTGTAAAATTATTAATTCTTATTTAATAAAAGTAAAAAATATGAAAAACAATTATTCGCCGCTTTTTCGCCTATTGTTCGCTGCTGTACGAGGGAAAATTTAAATTTGGCGGCATAAATATGAAAATGACGATGACGACTGTTGCCATGGTAACGCCAAGCCGAGTAAATCGGAAAGAGTCTGAACCCTCCCTGGTGGCAAACCACTGAACTATCTACTGTCTACTGGGAAAGCAAGATGGCTGTCACATTTGTTTAGCGAAAGTTGCGTTTGCGTAATTTAAATTCTGCGAATCCTATTATTATTTAGACGAATACGATAAAAAATACATTGTTTAGCGTCATTGTATCATGAGTTAAACCCCGGTAACCTCTAAAAATGGCGGAAGGAAACGCCTGCCCCACAACAACAGTGTGCATTAACGAACATAAACAACCCTCAAGTGCGGTAAGCATGGCCTTTGGCCTCTGTTTATGATGTAATATTAATCGATGGTGTTGTCATTTTCTTTTTGATGTCTTCCCTGTTTTCCATATGCCGAGCTGTGGTTGTTGTCAGGTCTTGAAAATATCTTATTGCGACGTTTCGGAGAAATTGGGCTATCAATTTTGTGAATGCTTCCTAAATGGATATATACACGCCAATGACCTCGATAGACTGAGAGGTCTTTTCCCAAAGGACAATTTTCCTTTTCGTTAAACATTATCGAAACACAAAAGTAATGTTTTGCTTGTTTGCTAGTTAGGCATGTACAAAATAGCATGCTTCGGAATGACAATCGTAAAACAATTGGACGTCCATTCATTATCGTCAATGAAGTAATTAATTGTACTATTAGACAACTCCTACAAGCAAACATACCGGTAGATTTCTTCAATCTGTGTTTTGGCGGGGCCACCACTCGGTGGCCCCGGTTTTGGATATTTTGAGCTACGTTACAGCTGACCAATATGGGGATCGACACAGACTCTTAAGCTACTCTGAGATTAATTTTATAATTTGTACTGTTGGTACGAATTTCAGCAGGGGAGCGAATCGACATTACGGCTCAAACTGCGAAAACCCAAACCCAAGAAGAAGGTAGCTTGGACCACGGACACCGTTGACAACGAGCACATGAACAAGAAAAAATCTAAATGTAAGAGGTTCTAAGGGGTTGCCTGTCTCACGAGTGCCATGATTCCAACATGTACCTCATGAGGTGTTTCTCTCTCGTTCCTGTCCAACATGTGGAGCGCTTGTGGTGCGTCCGCTCCTGGGGCTAACCGGGACCCAAACCTATTAATTAGAGTTCTAGTCTCAAGTTTTGCCAATAATTCTGCGCCCTAATGCAAACCCCAAATTAATACTCTTCCTAATAGGCTGTTGCGTATACGAGAAACCGCATTCGTTCGGAGAGAGCTCATCGGACACGGACGACGAGTGCGAACACTGTCGAGGTCACGTGGAAGTCAAGAAGAAAACACCACCAGAGAACGGCGCACAGTGCAGCAGCAAAGGTACATATTGTCTTTGTCTTTGCATGCCTTTGGGTCAAGCTACACGGTGACGCTCTCCTGTTTAATCCTCCCAACCTCATATTTAAAAAAAAATTGGTTAATGAAAGTTCACTTGAAAAATAATGCGCTTGATATTGGAGTACTGAAAAGCTACTCAGAAAAAGCTACTCGGTGAAGCTCTCCTGTTTAATCCTCCCAAGCTCATATTTAAAAAAAAATGGTTTATGAAAGTTTACTTGAAAAATAATGCGCTTGATGTTGAAGTACTGAAAGTTTCTAGTATCCAAACTGAAATTAAAAATACTAGATCATACACAAGACATATAAAGGTTCGATTAAAAACTAGACACACACACGTTACTTGTTCAAAGATCAACTTTTTATTAAACGCAACATTAATCTCAACTTTAATTATCATTTCAGACAATGTGGAACATGGTGATGGCTGCGTGTTGAAGACATAAGCGCAACGCGTACCAGGCTGCAAAAAATGTATCCTGTTAATTTTAATTTTTTTTCTTTTTTTTTTTTGCAACCTAAATAAGAATAATTATTCATGTAAATAGAGGGCAGACGTGTATATTTTTTGATTTATTTGGGCACCAATTTAATTTTAGTGAGCTTATATAACAATAAAATGAAGCACTCCTGTACATGCACTCGGTGTTAGTCGCAAATTTTATTGGACAACTTAGTAGACGCCTACTATTTCTCGAAATAGCTTCAAGCTAATAATTACAGTATACCCATAATATTCCCGGTCCCGATTTTCAAGAGGCGAGCAGAGTCTGTGGTTCGGCATCCCCGCTCCGACCGCTCGACTGCCCGATCATCCGCTGCTGATTTTTGGAACGCCACACTTTGAGGGTGAAATCGTCGCTAGCGGTCACCACCATCTCGGGATTGCGCGGGTTAAACGCCACCGAATTAACGACGTCCGTGTGGGGAAACTTGGCCAGGCACAAGCCGTAGTGTCGATCCCAGAGGTAGCCATGTTTGTCTTCTGCTCCGCTGAAAGAAACATGATACATTGGATCACTGAGCTTTCAGTTGCACTATCCATGGTACCATGTCTGTACCTCAGATCGTTCGTCATTTGACTTACCTGGCCACGTAGTCATTGCTGACGTCTAAAAATATGAAGAAGCACTCGTCGTTTGGCGTGTAGGCTTGATGCGAGCGCAGCACGGTGCCCACCTCTTTTAGTGTCAACAAGTCGATGACGTGAATGTCGATTTCCCGCGCCAGCGGCGGTGGGTTCAAAGGGGCCTCGATGTGATAACCTTCTGGCCAGGATCGGCTGTTCACGTAGAGGAACCTGTCGATAATGATTTACAGCAACCTCGTAAGTGGAGGGTGACACTATAAGGTGGCGTGATCCTCGATAAAATGGCCATACAAAATTATTATTATTTTTTTTTTTAATCACCGAAGTGCCTAGTGCACTACAGGATTACTGCACCCTCGTGTCTCTATGGAGATATGTGAGGGGCAGGGAAGGGAAGGGAA
>JAUJYS010000003.1:0-55576 GCA_033995665.1 Melogona broelemanni | reverse complement strand
ATGCGCACACTAGTATAGTACAGGAGCTACAGTGTAGGTGTGATGCTTACCGCTATTCTTATTTTCCCAGGGTGTGTAGGGAACCTAGGCGTTCCCAAGTTCCTCAAAAAAAGGGAATTCCTCCAGTAATCGGATAATGTACCAGCAATTTTAGTTAACGACTCCGAGTAAAAAGAAATTCGATTAATGAAATCGATTAATGTGTAACCAGTCGTGGCACCATCTGACGGGCAAATGAAGTTTTTTGTAGACGACTCTTAAGCGAAAAAAAAATGTGCCATTTAAGGCACGAATCCGCCATACTGTTTACACACTTATATTTTGGGCGGGCTGCGCCTTCACAAGCTTATGAGGGAGTGCACAAAAATACATTGTTTGAGGGAATTTTTTTTTTGTTTTGTTCTGGCTGTAGGTTGGATTAGTTTTTTGGGTTACTCGTAGGTTTGTTGATCTCAGGCTCTCTCCCCTCGCCCTATTTAAAACATTTCCCTCTCCGTTATAATCTCACCACCCTTATGAGTTTGCTTACATGTGTTTTTTTTTTGGTTATTTTTTTTTTTGTTGTTGAGGGAGAACGTCTGCAATGGATCATTTTTTGTAGGTCTCTGGAACTTTCGTTTTTTAATTTATTTTTTGTAGGTGGGGGCGCAGCGGTTTATTCTTTTTTTTTTCCTGTTAACAAAAGGAGGACGGATATTTTAGAAAGTAGTTTCTTACAATAATAGGCTGGACAATGAACTTTTTCCTGAGGTGTATGGGGGTCGACGGAGGGGATAGCGGTTTTGGACGGTGAGGGAGGAACGGCCGGGAGGGGGAGCCCAGCTAAGTTTGAACGATGTTGACCCGGGAATAGAAGTGATGTGTGTCACTGGGATTTTTTTCGTTGCCAGTGGCTCGATCATCACTTTATCTCTCGAATGCATCACTATTCACTAGTATTTAGTTATGCTTTCAAGCAGGGGCGGAATGGTTACCAAAGAACACGGGCGAAAAATGATACCAAGGGGCCGGGCGGGGCCATACAAACTTGGGGAGCCCGAGCGGAAAATTCCCGCCCTTCCGCCATAGCCAGTCCCCCCTTGCTTTCAAGAGATTGGATGAGTATGAAGTAAAAAGCATAGGTGTATCTTTTTCTTTTTTTTTTGAAGCACAAAGTTTTTACGTTTTTAACCTAGAAATGTGCGGCTTATTCCTGTTCATCGAGCCAAGTATTAATTTTTGTACACTTTTATGGAATTTTAATATTTTTTTTATACTTAAATTTCCAGTTTTATTTGTATTTTGTTGCCTGTTTCCTGTCCGGTAATTTGATAAAAATGTGATTTGAAATAATAGATGAATTCTGTTGATATATCAATATATTTTTTGGCATTTTCGACAGTTTAGGTACATTACTGGAGTCGTTTTTGTCTATATATTTTTTTAAATCTTGATAAGTTCAGTTTGATGCATTTATGTTTATGTTGCCGTACAATATCGCAATAACTCAGCGTTGATGTTTTTTTTAACTTGGAAGAAAAATAATTTTGTTAATATTTTGTCCTTAAATATGGTACTGTTATGCTATACGAGTTTAGTTGTCTACCTCGTTTGTCGACTATTGTTTATCGGTACCTGGTCCCTAAATTTCACATTTGGTTATTCTTTTCGGAATCTAAATAAATTTGCGTTTTTGTGAAATCACCAAATTATATTTTTGATTAATTTTTTTACATATGAAACCAAGATATGGGCCTGTGATTGATGCACCTGACCAATGTCATACCTTAGATTTCGAGAAGAAAATTATTTTTTACGGTTGCAGCAATCATCTTCTACTACGAAACTTGCATAGTTTAGTCCTTTGTTTCCGTGTGTCAGATAAATTGTGCTGCCCTCAAATAGCATTATCAATTAAACGTGAATTTATACTTCGATCTATCTTACCTCCGCAGAATATGTTGATCTGCCTCCCTACCTGCCCGAGTGATTTGAGCTCGCGTTTCGACTATTGCGTGCATGCAACTGTCCGATTCCCGAACAGGTTTCAATTATACAGCTCTACAGCTCCCCTAAATGCCGTTGCGTATTACATTAGCGTGCGCGTTGATCGAAAACGCCGAGACCTTTTTAATTATCTGCGGGATTTATCTAAATGTCCGGTGAAGCCTTTCACATTGAATAAATTGCTTCTGTTGTTGCTGGGCGACATTAACCTATCTCCTGTAATGCAACTCTGATTGTGGCCTGTAACGCTAAAATGTAACCTCGTATGACCCCTCGACAAACCAATAGATTTTTTTAAATTGTAGTTTTTTTTTGTCTTTTCTCAAATTGTTGCAGTATCCTGCACACTGTAGCAATAATGCTTGCATATTCTGAATTCGAATAAATAAAGTCAGTTAGACCGGATGCAGAAGTATTACAAATATACGAAACATTGTCAGAAACCCCCGCATAGCCCCCCTTTTTTTAAAGAGACTGCTCGCGGATAAATATCGGATAAACAAAGAAAGATTTGACGTAAACTTTGCTCGTTAGCTTGTACATTTCAGCAAAAATCCACGGTATAAATGCGTAGGAAGACAAAAATAAAAAAATAAAATTGAGTCTACTTGTCAATTAATATTCTTCGAACCGAGACGAGTCAACGACGAATGAGATTGTGAAATTAAACACAAAATCATAAAGTCATGCTGTTATATTAAAAGCATGATAATTACGCGCCTTAGATTCTAAAAGCAGACCTAAACCAACGGTTAGTTGAAACCACCGCGGAGTGTAGAATAGGTCCCTCAATGTCCCTCTTGGTGGACAAGAGGTCTCGAGAGGATGTACTGTATAAATAATATGTATTTCAACTTATCTACCTCGTTTAATTATTTTATCAAATTAGGTTTGAACTTAATTTCGATTTTTCTCCGTCCCGCTCACACTACTATGCAATAATAGTAGTACAACTATCAAACAACAATCTGTTTCGCTATGCAACTTGGTCTGTCCCAGATAATCAATATAAGCCTCTCTAATCGGGTGCCATTTCGTTTAATCGAATTAGGACGATCGTGGTAGAAACTCGATCCGGAGCGGCGTCGAATTTGGAGCGACGGTCGGGTGTATAAATAGCCGTACTTTGGCTCGAAAGTGTAACGCGCCCTACATGTATGACTCGAATGGGAACTACGGGTACTTTCGATATCTGGGTGGTTGCTTGGTTCATTAGCATATATT
Source organism: Melogona broelemanni (assembly GCA_033995665.1). NCBI lineage: Eukaryota > Metazoa > Arthropoda > Diplopoda > Chordeumatida > Chordeumatidae > Melogona > Melogona broelemanni. The sequence continues at coordinate 52,366 of JAUJYS010000003.1, read as the reverse complement.
TTGATGGGGGTCGGGTTGATTCGAAAGCATATGAAGTTGGCGAATAGATTTTTCTCTCTGTGTATATATGCAGTGTATTTGCACGCGAATTCGCCTATTTTTTCAGTGCGTCTGTACTTGGTGTCACAGTCATCGGTTGTGCAAAAGTTTGTGATGGTGGTTTAAGTGGGGAATAAGTGCTAAGGTGCGCTAATGTGTTCCAGCAAAACGAATATCAGGAGGAAGTTTACTTTTCATTCGAAATGCGATCAAATTGGATGCGTGAAGGACTGTGTAAAGTAAACCATCTACACATGAGGGCCGCCTCGGATTTTAATTTTTCAAAACACCGCAAAAATTTGGTTGACCGAGAGATTGATAGATGCGTGTAATTTTTTGCGATTTAGTTCGACTTTTGTATGCACTTTATTTATCTGCTGGATGAAGGAAGTATCCTTGACCATAAGGATTAGGAGACGGCAACGATTGAGAGTATCTTGTTATTTATTGTAACAAATTAAATCAAAACTTTTTCTACAATTCATTAGGTGGGCATGAAATGTACAAATTTATCTGGATAGATTAAAAAAAAAAAAAACACAGGTAGTGTGACTTCTCAAGAGGGTCGCGGTGGTAGAAAAAGATCCTAGATCGTACAATCCTCGCGTCTGTTTCTGAGGGATCCCTCACAGCTGTTTTGTTTTGTTTTTTTTACTCTATCCAGATAAATTTGTACTTTTCATGCCCACCTAATGAATTGTAGAAAAAGCTTTGATTTATTTTGTTACAATAAATAAAAAGATACTCTCAGTCGTTGCCGTCTCCTAATCCTTATGGTCAAGGATACCTCCATCATCTAGCAGTTATACCCGCACGGTTCCTACAAAAACTTTCATAAACTTTATTTTCCTATGGAATGCTCGACATTAGTGTGTGTTCCTGATTGAGGGTTGGCAACTTTGATTCACGTATCTGATCTAAGGTAGGCTTATTACGTACGAAAGTTTGTTGAGTAAAAACGATTTGCATGGATATTTTGGCGTACCCAAGCAGAATCAAAATGTTCATCTTCGATAAAATCCAAACTTATGTTTCCACGCATACCTAAGTTTGGAGTTTGTTGAGTATTATAGGAATTTTTGCATGGCCCATTTTAAAATTCATTAAACCGAATAAGAGAAACAGCCTCTTTTTTTTTTTTTTAATCACTGTAGTGTAGATCACTACAGGATTTTTACCCCTCGTGTCGCTATGGCGATATGTGAGGGGCAGGGAAGGGAGTTTGCAAGATGCAGGATCCACCCCCAAGCTCTGGACTCCCTCCTCCGGGACCGTCCGCTCCGTAGGATATTGCCATACCCACTCAGCCATCACTAACTTTTACTAATGTTTTATTTTTACTTAGAACTTTTATTAGGCTCAGCCAGGTTTTTTTGTTCCTTTTCAAATATGATAGATTATTAAAAAATGTATTATACGTGTGTATATGTGATTTATTAGAAGCGTCATTTTTTTATTTAAAAATTAATGGAAGTAAATGGAATTTTTTTTCAAAAAATGTAGAACCATTTTTATCAGTACAGGGGTACATTAGAAAAAATTGTAGGTTGGCTCAATGAGTGGAAAAGTCTAGCTTTCATATTTAGAAAATGAATTATAGTTGTACGTATATTCTTTAAAAACAATTAGAACCATTTTATCAGCTTAGAGATTACATAAAAAAAATGTTGGTTTGTTCTATAAAGGAAAAAGTCTACCGTAATATTGTAACGAAAAAAATTCCAAAAAAAAAAAGTTTAAATAGGTTTTTTCAATAAGTGAAAAAAATCTACCTTTTAAGTTCCCACCCGGGGCTGCTCGCGGGTACAAATTGTAAATTGTAAGTACATTTTTGTTACGCGATTTTACTAGAGGAAATGAAAGTTGGCCTGATATATGAGAAGAGGAGCGAGAATACTCAAAATTAGGGATACGTCAACATTGAAAAATAAAAACTAGCTTTTCCTTTTTTTACCGAGTGGTTTTTCGGACTTCTGAATCTCGATAGGCCGAACGCGGTTTTTAAAACTGAGTCACCTCGATATGGTATGAGTAATCTTAATTGTACGAGTACTTAGTACGAGTTGTGTAAATGGATAAAGATTATCACATAGTAAAAGTAAGCCAAGTCCTGTTACACTTTTTACATTTGCACAGCTTTTACCATTTTTGTTTTGTTTGACATTTTTATACTTTATTATCCAGTAATTAAAATTCTTTATATCCAGTAATTAAAATAATAAAATGTTATCTTATTTTTTTCTGTTTATTTTGATTTCCAGTAATTTGATTTTATATATTTTTCTTTGTAATTTGTTTTTACCATTTAATGAATTTAAAACGTATTACAATTAACGATGTCTAGTACATGAGCCGAAATACGCCATTACTATCGAAATACACCATTAATACACCCGGTTTTTCATTATTAAATAACCTTTCTTTTCAATAAATATTGAAAATAGTTTGCCATTTTTTAATCATATCATGGTTTGGCATTTTCATTAATTGTAATGTTGGTTTTTGAAACCCAGAGTTTTTGAAACCGTGTGGCCTGTTTTTTTTTTAATTGGTGAAAAGTTGTGGTAAGACAAGGCAATTTTCGTATATCGATACATTTTTGTTGGTTATAGTCATCGATTGTTTCAAGGCTTTCGTGAACACCATGCGTCTTGCAATTGAATATAAAATTGCCATCCTCTCTCGCTCTCTTGAAGCGCCACCAGTCATATAATTTGAAACCAAGTTTATTATGCGGTACGTAACGCAACCAATTTTAATGGTGCAAATCGGGCTCCGAGCATGTTATACTGTAGTCATCCTTGAGTTTAGTTTGCTATTTAATGATTGATGCTCGCCATTCGATCTCCCTTTCAAGGAAACAACAACGAACTACCTTAACCCCACACATCCACTCTCATATACACCGGCGCACCACCGTTACAAGGTTATCAGGCAAAATGTCAAAACAACTTTCGAGTCAGTCAGAGATAGGGTTGCCATTTGAAAACAAAAAAATATCCTCCGTCCATCCTAAAAAAATGTGCTCATTTTTTGGCATAAGAAACAAAAGTCAGCCTTGACATATTAAGAGAGGGTTGTGTTATTTTAAAAATAAAAACAATGTTGCGTTGCGCTTGCTTCCCCCCCTTACTTCTCTGATTGATGGGGGGGGGAAGGTTTAAAAAAAAAAATTTAGATCGTAAACAGACATGGCCCTCAACAATCGAAAATATATTTGTCCAATTATGTAAAGGAAATTTAAATTAAGGAAAATATAATCTTGAGGGATTTTATACTTCAAAACATTATTTTTTTCTGGTTTTTCTGTTTTTTTTTAATATTTTCTACATTTAGGGTGTTGACGATGGTTTAAGGTTTGCTATTTCGTGTTTTTGTTTTGTGCCACAAGGACTAAATAATTTTGCCAAATTAATTAATTTCACCGACCCATCGACGTTTCATCCTCGGGGCGTTCAAGTCGGATATAATTGATGTTCAGGATGCAGATTCAGATGCTTGTGGTCAGTTGTGACTTTAAATTTTCTATGTTGTTATTGTAATTTGCGTGTTTCATCATGTTTGCACACTCGTACATAAGAAATATCGAGCGAAAAGAGAGATACGTAAAATTTCCCATCGAACGGCACTCGGCACGGCTAGAACAGATCTGCGGATTGCGGAGAAATCGGTGATGTCAGCGCCGGTCCGTTTTCGTCTCGAAGCGCTCTCTCTCTCACCCCACTCTTTTCTTCGGACGTCCCAACTCGGTCAGTAGTGTGGCCGGCCCACACCAACTCAATCCCCCGCGACCGACCGGCGCCCTCCAACCTACAAAGGTTCCTCGACCTCGCGTCCTCTCTCTCCCACCCCCCACCCGCACCACCCCCAGAGGGCACCAGGTATAGCCGGCGAAAGTGACGTCACGTGAGCGAATAGCGTCGGTGACGCGCGCCAAGGTTGCGCATTGGAGGTTTCTCCTGACTGGCGGCGCTCGATCGCCAACCGTTTTCCAATACGACGTTGTCTTCGCATCCAACCAAATGTCTATCGTGGTCTTACTTTGGTTTACCTGCGTACCCAACATGGAAAAAAAATGTTGCTAACGGTCAAATGGGTAGTGCGGCGATAACCCAAAATGGAAAAAAATGTGGTGGATTTATTGTACTATAGAATACTTAGAATAGTATAGAATATTATAGGAATCAATTTCTCTTATCGATTTTTGGATGAACTGTATGAAAGTGTACTGATGTGTCCTTTACATATTGTCAGGGTTGGTTAGGAACGGAACCGAAAAGTTCCATTCCTAGGAATTGATTCCTTTTTTGAGGAACTTAGGAACGATTAGGTTTCTTTTAATTTTTAGGAACAGTAACGGTAATTGGTTCTTTTTTAGGAACTGGAACGGGAACTGTTTTTTTTAGGAACTGGAACGGGAACTGGTTCCTTTTTGAGGAACTGGAACGGGAACTGGTTCCTTTTTTGACGATCTGGAACGGGAACTGGTTCCTTTTTTGGTGAACTGGAATGGTGGTTCTTTTACTGTGGAAAGGGTTCCTTTTTGCCATAACACTCAATTTTCTACGAACTCAATTTTCCAAAGTATTTCGACAGCGAAACAATTTACAGCATCAAACAGAAATTGTTAAATATTTTGATGTATGTCCGCAAATCGCCATAAGTAAATTGGATCACTCGCAGATGCCCATTTGGCATCGTCATGATCAAGCAAAAAAAAAAAAAAAAAATTGTGAACACTTTGTGAAATTGTGCGGTGTCACCACTCGGAATATTTTTATAAATTTAGCCCTTTCTACCTAAGCATTTCAAAAAAATTAACCAATTATTAAACCAGTTGAACACAATTCGTTAGTAAGTCACTTTATCCGACTTTTATGTTTTTTTTAATAGTTAATCACTTAGATGGCCAGATGGCTCCAGTCACATTCTAAATATATTGACTTAGATGGGCAGCTAATTATATTTGCTTATCCGAAATATATTCGATGGTATGAATGCTGAAAAGATTATATTTTCCAGCAGGAAATCTTGAAATTTTCCAAAATATCAAATTCAGAAATTAGAATTGTTCAAAAGTAATTTGCATATCAAGTCTTCTAGAAGTCATTGGCATCCAGTCAAAAGTCATTGTCATCAACTGCACGAAGTTCAGTAACCAGCCAACCATAGTGCTATTGGAGTCATTTATACACACTGACCAGCACTGGCCAATCTACAGAATCGCCGTCTCATCCTCTTCAGAGCCCGATCCCGCATTCACACCTGCATTCACACAGACCCGGCACCAGAAACTGGATAGAGAAAAAGGAAGAGCTCCACCATTGGTCCGAGATCTCCGGCCCGACTCCTCCCACCGGTGCCTGTGACGCAACCGACATGACGCGCGGTGGTTTCAAGACGTACGTCGTCATCGATTATCTCAGCGGTTGCGCCACCCCTGAATTTCTGGTAGCGCCTCCCCAGAGGTCATCAGTTCGTAAATCGGGGTCAGTGGCAGAACGCCTCACCGCCACCACCACCAACGACAGTGCACGCGCACTCGAATCACGTGACTGCTCTCCGTCACTATATAAAGCGAAGTGCGGTCCGAAGATTCGACATATCGCATTCGGTTGCACTAGAGTCAACCTCGTCAGAAAAACCTCCTAGATCACCTTTCGTGAGAACATTTTATTTTAAAGATTTTCTTTCGAGACTCATCTTTTAAATTTTGTTAATCTCTGCCAGAGCCGCCAACAATTTGAAAACTTTCAGTTTTTTTTACATTTCTCAGCGCTGACATTTTTTTCAAAGTCTGGCTAACGTTTGAAAATCGATCGACTTTTGAAGGTTTTTTACGAACATTTCAACCCGACCTTCGACGTCTATTGAACTTGAACCTTGACCAACATGGCCGTCTACAGCCATTCACTTCCGGTGACCATCCTTCTGGCGGTCATCGCCCTAGCCGCGTCCATCACCCTCCCCCACAACCCGCAAGAGCGCCCAGAAGTCCTCACCGCCACCGGCACCGTAGTCGGCATCCGGTCCGCCACCTCGACTGGCCGTCCACTCTACCAGTTCCTGGGCGTGCCCTACGCCAGTCCACCGGTCGGCGACCTCCGCTTCAAACCCACCGTACCCCTAGACCCCACCGCCACCGCCGCCAATAGCCACCAGGCCGATCGTTTCCGACCCAGCTGCATGCAGCCACCACACCTCCGCCGGGTCATCTACCGTCCCTTCCAAGATCAGATTGACAAGCAGCAGGTGAGCGAAGACTGCCTCTACCTCAACATCTACGTCCCCGAACGAGCGGATCCCTCCGCCACCCCGCTCTCGGTGATGGTCTGGATCCCGGGAGAGGGTTTCGATTTCGCCGACGCCAGCCAGTACGACGCTTCCCGTCTGGCGACTCACGGTAACGTCATCGTGGTCACCGTCAACTACCGAGTCAGCCTGTTCGGATTCCTCAGTACCGGCGATGAGCTGGCCCCCGGTAACGTCGGATTGATGGATCAGCTGACCGCTATCCGATGGCTGCGGGACAACGTGGCCAGCTTCGGCGGCGACGCCGATAAGATTACCCTCTTCGGTCGCCTGACCGGTTCGGTGTCCATCTCCGCCCTGATGAGCTCGCCCCAGGTCACCGCCACTCCATTGTTCCAACGGGCCATCCTGCAGAGCGGCGTTGCTCACGGACAGTGGATCTTCGAGAAGGAGCCGTTGAACCAGGCCCGCGCCCTGGCCAAGAAGGTGGGATGCCTCCAGGTAGCCAACGGCACCTCCGCCGAGCTTCTCGACTGTCTCCGCGCGCTGCCGGCCGACGCCCTGGTCAAGAGCATCTTCGCCGTTAACCGACCCTGGCGCCTGGTAGCCGGCAACGACTTCCTGCCCGTGGCCGGACCGCTCATGACCAACCCCACCTCGGCCATCAACGTGGACGTGATGATCGGGACCAACCAGGACGAAGGATCCCTCTGCCTGCTTACTCACATGGTGCAGCAGACCGAATACATGACCAAGATGCTGGACGATAACCTCACCGGGAAGGACATGCAAGATCTGATCCAGACCCACGTGGATGACTACTACGGACTGGGTCGCGACGTGCAGCTCAACGAAGCCGTTCGACAGCAGTACGGATGTCAACAAGGAAAAGGGGACGTGGCGTGCCGAGAGCAGTTCCTGCGGTTCTGCGGCGATATGTACTCAAACTCGGCGGCTGCCAGTTTGGCGACGTTGATGAGCGCGGCCGGCGATCAGGTGTACCGGTACAAGTTCACGCACCGACCGAGCTTCTCCCATTTCCCTGACTTTGTGGGCGCGGCGCAAGGCGACGAGGTGCCGTTCGTCTTCGGGCTGGTCGATCATCCGGAACTGGACGGCGTCACTAAGGATGAGATCAAGCTTAGCAACCAGATGATGACGGCGTGGACCAATTTCGCTAAGAATGGGTAAGTTACAAATTGTATTTCCTAATTTTGTTCTCGGAGAACCAAAAATTGCCAGATCTGAAGTTAAATTGCGTTGAACTATATTTCTTTATGTAGAATTTATATATTTCTAAAAAAAATAAAGAAAGAATGAGCTGATGGAGAAAACAGTACAAAGCAAAAGTTTGCTGGATTATGATTTCAAAATTATTTAGATAACCGTTTGAAGCGTTATTTTTTGCGCTGTGAGTTCTTGTTTCGCCGACTTTTCGAAACAAAAAAAAAAATATTTTTCCAAGATCAGAAATTAAATAAATTATATTGTTTCAGTCAACAAGCCGTTGTTTCTGTTCCGCCGACTATCTAAAGTCAGAAATCAAAACCAATAATATATTTTTTCAAGATTTTAAAATAAATAACAAAATATTTAAAGATTTATCGTTGGAAAAAAATAAAACGCACAGAATATGCTGCTTAGAATACTCTTTAAAAAGTCTCTAAATACCTGAGGAAGCGGTATGCTCGTACATTGGTAAATATCAGATAACCCGACGAATTGCATTGTTCCATAATTATCTGGTACTAAATGTCTTTGTTCGTTGTTTCGTTACAGAAATCCCAACCCAATCCAGAAGGATGTGGTCTGGCCCACGTACGACGCCAGCCAACAGTATTTGGAAATCAACACCCGAATGGAACCCGAATCGGTCAAGTCCAGCTCGAACAACAAGCGACTGGCATTCTGGGCGAACATCAACGAAAGCGTCCTGTAACTTGGGTCAAACGTCACTTTGGCTGAAGGATACCACTGCCTGTTTTGTTAGTAAAAATTTTTTTTTGCGCAACCAGAAAATGACTGTAAATTACATGTCATTTTTTTAATTTCAACTAGTTCAATAATTATTTGATTTCTTGCTCAAAATTTTCACATAAATCTTTCTACGCAAAAAAAATAATAAAAAAAAATACTTGAAACAAGTGGGGTAAAAAAAATTCTAAACATAAATTACAGTTTTTTAGTTACAGACATTTTCAATAATACCCGTTTTCTAATTCAAGTATTTCCAAAATATTTAATCAACACTCGTTCATCATTGTGTATAGCCATTGTCATTTCATTCTGATTTGAAGAGAAAGTAACGTTAATTTCAATCTTAACTTGCCATGAGGCATAAACATTTTTTTAAAGAATCTGGTTCGATTTCGCTGTTTCTGATTTTCCGAGTTTTTATAATTACTTTTCATATCCGAAATTTTCTCTAGCAATTTATTTTATTATTTTCAAATGTTGCAAAATGCGTTGCCAAAGATGTTATATTACCGTACGCAAATTTGCAACTTCATATGATAAAGTAAATGAAAAAGTTTAACTGGCAAAACGCGATTCTTAAATTTGCAAATCAAAACTGACCAATGTTATCCTTTTTTTAAAATAACTTGCGCGTTATTCTACGATACCACCAGTTCTTTCTTGTTCAACTGTAAAGCACTAACAAGCATTATGGGACGAAATATTCGTTCGCTAAATCACATTCTGTAAATATTTGTCACACCACTATCGTATTCATGTCTTCATAATTTATACGCACGTAATTACTAGTTCTTAGATGTGTCACTTGTGTTCTTGTTAATTCATGTTTTATTGGCACGTCTTTTTTATTACGTCAAAAATAAAAAATAAAAAAATAATTTGTGTGTCGAATCTACTCGTATTTTTGACTTGTTGTTTTCTGTCGTACCAGTGTTCAAATATTTAGTGTTTCAACAGTTTCGATATCTGATTGTTTCGATTGGAAAAGTCACTTTTTACGTAAAAGTAGGATTTTTTAAATACAAAAGTACCGTATTAAATTGTTTCCTTTACCTAAAAGTGGGGTTTCAAAACAGATTATTTCGATTTTGAAATTTTCTTTTGCTTAAAAGTAGGGTTTTTTAAAATACGACAACATTAAATTGTTTCTTTAGCCGAAAAGCAGTGTTTGAAAAAACAAAAATAATAAATTCAGAATTTATTCGAAAATTCTGAATTCTGATGATCCTTATATCAAGCAATCACTCAATACTTTGGAGTAATGCAGAAAAGCCTCTGACAAGGATGAAATAGTGATGCAAAGTATTACCAGTAGGTGGAGGCAGATGGTGACTGTCGGTTTATCGTTCGGAGTCAGGATACGAGATCATTTTGGCGTACTGTTCGGCGTCAACATAAGGCGCCATTACTAACCTGAAGTAAACCCCCTTCTTGAAATCCACTGTTACAATAGGCAAAGAGAAGCGAGAACGTTTTTCGGGAACCAAAACACCAAAACAATTTTATCCTGATAAAAATCGCGAGTTCTGCGAGACGAATGAGACCTTTTCGATCGATTTCCGGTGTGGACTTACAAGACTTCCGGTTTGTAATTTCTATTTTCTTCTCGTGAAATGTGAAGGTTTTTTCGGCATTCACATTTTGTTTTTAGGAGTGAATGCGATGGCTACTCATTCGAAAATCGCCAACGTCGCTATTCTCGCGACCGCTGGAGCGTGTCTGACCACGGCCTGGCTGATCGTTCATCTGTTACGCAGAAATGTGAGTATTTTTTATGGCATTTTATCAGGCGGCTAGCGTAAACAGGAAATTCAAGATGGCGGCCCCCAGTAAATGCGCAAGTTTGCTTCGTTGTTGCAGGTAAAATATACTCAAATCGTTAGAAATTGTCAAATAAAGCTCATGTTTTCTTACCAAATAGTACCCTAATGTGTCTCTTGACTATTCTTGAGATGGCCTACTTTAACCAACGGTTTATTGAACTGTGGATTCGCCGTATGATTGACAAGGTTTTATTATGCAGTCTCACTGCCTCCCCAGAAGGAATACAAACAGAGCTGTCAGTCTTATCTAGCGGGATTATAGCATAGACTCTTGTATCACCTTCAGCCCTCCCCCCTCTTTCCACCCGCAAAACGAAACACAGGTTCCAACTTACACCATCCGTTACAAACAAACCACCCCCGACGAATAACCCCGACGATTTTATCACAAAATCAGAGAGACAAGACTAAGGACACTCACGCAAGCTCGAGCGGATCTTCGCTAGGAGTGACTACGCCAAGTTTTCTTTTTCTCAGATGTGTTCCCGAATGGAACGCTCTTTCCCAAGGCTTAAGTTGAAGTTCCTTCACTTCTCTCCAGTCCTGCCCAAATCACTCGTGGTGCGTTTTTATACCACCTCTGTATTCTGCCAAGAAAAACACAGGTGTCGGGGGATCGAGGGTCGGGGTCCGAAGACGAAACGCTGCTGTTAAAACCAGTCCCAGGACTGAATAACCAACCAAAAAATAAAAATAAACGTTTACGTTAGTTACCGTTTCTTTACGTTGTTTCCATTCCCAATCGCAGGTCAACAAAGAAACGTTTGACGATTACGAGTTCAAATCCTCGCAGCACACCATCATCGAGGTTCCGGTGCCCGACAAGATTGTCGGCGGAGTCATCGGACGAAGCGGGGCGAACATAAAAAAGATTCAGGATGCCACGTCGACCCGAATCAATTTCAAAAATCCAGGTACTGTACATTCACTCTTCAAGTTTATGAACGCTCGAGCTAATTTCAGGGACTGATAAAAGATCCGCTTCAGTTTTTTTGGCAGATGTGCCGTAAATTAATTTAGCTTTTCCATGTGTAAGGAATGAAAAGAAATTATTTTTACAAAAAATATTTGGGTTGTGACTAATGCCCTATTTTTTGGGCGATCACTGGTGTGAATACCACAACAGGATATTTTGTACCATTATTAGTTCATCTATCGTTTCATCTTTCAGTCGCTGTATAATATCAGACTTTATCGAATTTGGATCTTAAGCGCTGTTTACAAAGTCGAATATTGTGATTTGATAAATCCACATTATTTTAATAGAATAATTCTGTCCCACCAATTAGATTTGATCTGGCATCTAACCCTTTGAAATTCTTATTTAATTTATTATTGTAATTTGCTAGAGAAAGACACGAATTTGAGAATAGCCGTGATCCGCGGCAAGCCGAACGATGCTCAGGCGGCCGAACGACTCATCCGGAAGCTGATAGCCGAACGGCTGAGCATCACCAGCGCCGAAATCAAGATTCTCGACAAGGTGTGCGGTTTTCTCATCGGCAAGGGGGGCGCCAACATTCGCCGCATCACCGAAATCTCCAAGGCCCGGATCACCGTGGACACCTCGAACGAGGGTCAAGAGATGCGAACAGTCACTATCAGGTGAGTTGAGCTGTTGTGGGAACATTGCTGCTGTGCTAATGGTTCCTAGGAACTGGTTCCTTTTCTGATGAACTTTGTAACCCCTAGGTTCCTTTTCCTAAGAAGGAATGATTGGAACGGTTTCGTTTCTTAAACATTATGATATTTAATATTACACCTCTTATTATTTAAGAGGGACACAACGCACACTAGTTAAATATTTAAAAAAAAAATGATTACGTGTGCATGTAATGGGATAAAAATCTCAGTTATTTTCATTTTTTCAATAAGTGGTTTTTTCTTTTTCTTATTTTTCTTATTTAATCGAAGAAGCGGAACCTTTCTATTTCCGTAGAAGCTGGAACTGGAACCGGTTCCTTTTGATTGTCAAGAAAAAAAATATTTGTCACACTTCTAATATATTTTTTTTATCAAATGAACCACCTCTTCCCTGTTGTTAATCGTAGGGGAAGCCAAGCCGAGATCGACTATGCCCGAGCTCTGATTGACGAGAGTCTGGCTAAAGCGAAGGAATCCAAGAAAGGAGGCTGTCCCCTGTCTATGGCCAACAAACAAATCACCTACAAGGACAGACAGCTCGCCATTTCCGAAGTTGGCGCTACCGAAGTATGATTCCTGTTTTATTCACGCCGGCACTCTTAATGGTCACCTCAGTTATGCATGTCTGTACAATTTTGCCGTGTCGCTCCAACCACGACATATTTTAAAGTTCAAAAAAAAAATATTATTCTTTTATGTAATTTCCTGTGTATTACTTATCCTTTCGCACTGGTGATCTTTTTTGTACAGTTATGAAACGGTTGATCTTTTAAATGTTTTCGAATAGGAGAAAATAAAGAGATCAAATAGTGTCCATCCGGCACACATAACATTTTGAAATAAAATGAAGCACACAACTCTGAACTTTTTAAAGGACCTACCAATTTCGTTTCAAAGAGGCCACCCCCTCCGGGGTCGACACTAGAATCTTTTTTTTTATCCCTTGTATCCTTGTGTCCCTGGTATCCCTTGTGTCGCTGAGTCTGAGCGGAACATTTTCACCAGTACCCCACGATCGAATAAAGGAAAGCTTGCGCCAGGTATCTAACCCGGGACCGCTTGCACCTCAGTCGGTTGCGATAATACCGACTGGGCTAGACTGGTCGAAATCACTAAAGCGCAGGGCCTGATTAGCCTGGGGGTTGAACCCCCGCCTCCTTATTTGGACCCTCCCACCGTTATCATTTTACCGTCTTGACCCACCTTCCCACTTTTGGCGGGAAACTGGGTCAGCTTAATCAAATTAATTTTAATTTATTTAAATGACTGATGGTGCGGCAATTTAATTGATGATTTACTGTTTAATACATAGTTTTGTAAAACCTATTCCAACCATCGCTAATTCATTTGACTCATTGTTATGGTCTTGTTTTTTTCCAGAGTGGTGAAGCGTCCACCTCTCGCGTGCAGCCCTTGGTTCCGACCGGGCAGGATGGCTTCCTGGATGTGTTCTTGTCGGCTTCCCGCTCGCCCAGTCTGTTCTGGGTGCAGGCTATCGGCGTGTTCGCCACCGCTCTCGACAAGCTGGTGGATCAGATGACCGATTTCTACGAGGACTCTGCCAATTGGGAAGACCACAAGCTCGAAACGGTAAGTCCTAAATTGTTCAATGTTGGTCATATTTGTTTTTAATCGCCAAAGCTGTTCGATTATTTATTTTTAATTGCTGTTGGTTTAGAGCTTGGATTGATTTTTCTAAAAATAGTTATTGCTTCGTGGAATCATTTGAGTCTGGGTTCAATGTTGTTTAAATTAAACTTGGTTTATTAATTAAAGCCTCGATTATTTTTTTTAATCGCTTTTGGCTTAATTAAGGCTTGGAATCTTTGCCTTTGGTTGGTTTTTGGCACAAAAAAATGTTTTGTGTGATTATGTCATTTTAAACTAAAAATCTAGCGAGTGCGGGAAATTATTCATTATCGAAAATGTGTCGTACGTGGCAGACTTGATATGCTTATTTATTTAAAGAAAAAAAAATGGTTCTGTGTAAGCGGGTGGTCCCGGGTTCGATTCCCGGCGCAGGCTTTCGTTTATTCGATTCTGTGGTACTGGAATGTGCCCCTCATATATCGCCGCAGCGACGCGAGGGATACAATAACCTCCTGTAGTGTTATTCACTACAGTGATCTGGAATAAAAAAAAAATTGGCTTTTCCAGGAGAGAAAGGAAACGAAATTTTTCTGTAAAAATCTAAAAAAAAAAAAATTTAATTTAAATTTTTTATTGATTAATTATTTTAGCTTACAAAATGCAATTTTCGCTACTTCTCACAGCGTCGAACGGTAAATTTATTAACGCGAAAGTTGTCCACAAATCTACCGTGAATAATCACAAAAATTTATTCTTGCACACTTTGCAGTTGGAAGTGGGGGACATCGTGGCGGCGCCCTTCCCGTGCGACAACGACTTCTACCGCAGCCGAGTCCTATCGGTGGAACTCAACGACTACTCCGAGGACGACAGCGAGGTGCGCATCTACTACGTAGACTTTGGCGACTACGCCCAGTTCAAACGGAAGGAGCTGTTCGCGCTGCACCCCGACTTCGTCACACTTCCCTTCCAGGCCATCGAGTGCCGACTGAGCGGCGTGGCGCCCCTGGCGGGAACGGCCGAATGGTCGGAGGAGGCCTGCGACCTGTTTACCAGGCTCACCCACTGCGCTCTGTGGCAGAAGATTATGCTAAGGGTGACGGAGCGTGAACGGGGTACCGGAGCCGACGAAGGCGACGTGTTGGTTGTACAGCTGGTCGATACGAGCGGGGAGGAGGATGTCGATGTTGCCAAAGCGTTGCTGGAAGGGAAGTTTGCTAGTTCGTCGCAGGGAGCGCGTGCTGTCAACGATGCTCCAGCTGTCGAGAGCGAGGAAAAAGAGAAGGAGAAACAGGATGATGAGAATGAGAAAAAGGAGGATGGTCATGATGATGAGGATGAGGAGAAGGATAAAAAGGATGATGGGGTGAAGGAGGCAGTGGTGTGGCACGGATATGGTAGCGCCACAAACGTCGCCGAGTGAAAATAGCGGACTAGCGTCGTCTTTACGAGTGTTCAAAGTCAAACCTGTCGACATGCTCACGGTTCGTGGGACTGCCATACCCACGATCTTTATTTTTCATTTGCGTTCGAGTTCGATCAACATTTTTTTTTAAAACAGAGCTACTATTGTTGGAGTAGAGATTCTCTCGCGAATAAGAATAAATATTTTGTAGTCTATTGAAAATAATTTTTGATGCCATGTTTTCATTTTGTCAACGGTCTTTTCTGCGTATCAGATATTAATTGAGAAAAACTGATTCAACGTAAAAAAAATCACTGATATAGTTAGACACTGTATTGTTAGTCCGATAGTTAGTCACTTTCTAATACTTATTTTATTTACGTTTAATCAGTTTTTCTCAATTAATTCTGTAGCACATATTTTTGATTGTTGGTACTTTGTTTACTTTTTTTTTAATTGGTAGTCATCGATTTGAGGTGGTCACATCTTCAAATACTAACATTGATTTGAAAAAATAAAGGTGGGTTTTTGGTTTGGTTCGTATTTTTGGAATTTCTACTATTTTCTCAAATTTAATAAATATTTTCATTCGCAACTTCAAATACATTTTCCTTCAAGTACCGCCAATAACGAACCGATTTACTCTGATGGCCAATAGATGGCGCAAGTGCTTAATTTTTGGGTGACCTCAGCTTGCCAACGAGATGCCTTCGTGAAGTAAAGCCGAGGTAAGGAAATTGGAAATGAAGTGTGAATTTAATTTTGGAATCATAATTATAGGATGAAGTACTTTGCTCGACGATGTAAAGGCCTCTTGCTCGAATAATTTTGAATAATTTTTAGTTAATTGGCTAATTTGAAAGATAAAATTACAATTTTGTGGACCTCGAATAATCAATAGCAGCTGGACTTAGGTCTTTTATCTCGACGGTCCTGCTGTTTCATTTTGAAGGGGAAAGTGGGTTTGGTCGTCAAAAGTGTTCAGAAAATTACTTCATTTTCCGTTTTACCTGGCGAAATTTCGCTCCCGCGATTTTACGTGAGTTTTTCCTGAGTTTCTTCGTCATTTCCCACCGAAAATGGAGGACATATTTCACTGGTGTCGCGAGGGAAATGCCATACAAGTTAGGGTCTGGCTGGACGACACTGAACATGACATGAACCAGGGGTGAGTATTTACTGTTGGATGCGACATAATTATTGAGACTAGGTCACTGTCTAGGGCTTAAATGACATAACCAAATGCACTAGGATAACCTCTAGGCGGGTTTTTGGATGGTAGTTGAGAAGCCGAAGTGTTACTAGCAATTCAATTGAACCTAGCTTGGTTTCTGTTTACCGATTGGGTAATAATGTGGAGGGGCTCCGCATGTAAATGTTTGATCCGCTTTCGCAAGTCAAATATTTACATTACTGCCAATGAGATGCGTTTTTCGGCCTAATTTGTGGGAAAGCAAAAATTGATTTCTTTGGAGGATTACATAAATATTAGACCTTTCTTTGCCTAACCTATTTGTTGTCGGGTTCAACTTTCGTATTTTTTTTTCTCAGGTTCAACAGTGAGTCTCAACTTTTACTGTTATGTACTTTTCTAAGCATCAAATTTATGCGTGCGGCGCTCGTTGGTAACATTGCCCATTATTTTTGTCAACATGCCCATATGTACAGTAATGATTTTATTGTGAGTGATAGAAAATAATTGACGCTGGACTTCGGTTATCAGTGGCGCAATAGCTTGGTCAATCCTGCTTTATTTATTTACATTACATGTACAAAAAAGCTGAACTGGATGCTTTGGCTACCAACAACACATTAACAAACATGAAAAAATAAGTTCATGGCCATATATGGCGTTTTATAAACCATAATAATTAATTCTTCCAACTTTCTCAGTTATCTAAATAGCTGTGAAAATTTATCCCATTTGAACACTACTTTTTTTTTCACCTTATAGGTCACAGCGTTGGACATGTTTTCTCTAATTTATTTGAGAGATTGGGAATTATAACATGTATTGTACATGTACGACATAAATTATAACATGTGAAACAATGCCGTGATGTCGCTTAAATGTTTAGTGGCGCACTGGTTCAGTTTTCACCATCAACGGATCATTGTATTACTGATTTTTCAATTTCAGTGTTATGAAGTGTAGGTTTTTTTTTTAAATATAAAATTGCAGATTATGTTTCCCAATGAATGGTCCTTGTTTTGTAGCAAATGAAAGCATTACTTTGAGGTGCCATGTTATCGAATTAAACATCAGCTGTATAGCCAGATTTCCCAGCAAATTATATTCAGCGTCAGTTTAGAAAGACGCACAAGCCCACACACACAATTTGTCGTTCACGAGAGAGACAAACCACGCGAAAGTAGGTTAGAGAGGCTCGGCCGCCCTCAGCTTGCATGTCGAAAGCGACGGTGCGCCGCGCCTCGCCTCCGCCAGAGCCTTTTTTTCGACTGAGCAAGTTGACCAAATAAGGTGATGCCAAATCTGTGCGGCTGCGCCGTGTGGCGAGAAGAGTTTTAAGTCTACACGGACGTGCAGAGGCAGCGATGTGAACGAGTGTTGTGAGCGAGCTGACTCTTTGAGTGACTGGCGCTTGTTTGTTATGTAATCGGTTTCACCCAGGGTGGGCGTTCTCTCAGGGTAGTGAAACTTTTTTTTTTTCACCCACTGTACTTCTTGGTATTTTCGCATTAATATTAAATGCGAATACCCTCTATCTCTGAAACTTGGGGATCCCTGAAGTTTTTTTTTGTGCAAAATATCATTTTATTGACAGTATCGTTTTTTTATTATTAATTGGTAATTTAAAAAAACATGTTTTCTTCATACAGAAATTAGCGGCAAATAGTATGCTACAATTCGGAAATTATTTTTTAATAATAAATAAATATTTAAATAATTTTTCGAATCTTAACATGGCGATGTTTTTTGCAGTAGGTTGTGGCAGAATTGTCAATTTCGGTATACTTTATTTCTGACATGTCTGTCAACACATTTGCGGAGTTTCAAAAATAAAAATCAATTCTATCAAATGATTACATCGAATTCTCATTGCTATTAACACTAAGCTCGTTATTAACATTTTTTTTCTCGCGCAGTCTCAATTAAAAGAAAGCAAGCCCACTTCTCGTTTACTGCTGTGTGCGCCTACTCAATTCTCCTTTCTCATCATTTCTTCCACCCACCCACGCAAGGCTGTCAAATAGCCCCGCCCACTAAATTGACCTTAGAATGGTTGAATGAAGTGGCATTTAATGAAACGCTGATTTGTAAAATTGTCTCTATAACGATATACTGGTTAGAAACATGCAGATCATATTTAGAATTTACTGCAAGGAACAATACATGGGTTGTACATACGTTGATAGACTTGTCAGACGTGAAGAATATTTTTAATTTTTTATGGTATACTCGTATGCAACAAAACCATGAATCCGCATGAACGAAAACATTATTCCTTGAAAGTTTTAAGAAAGCAAGGCGTTATTTGTATGACCATAACAAATTTCGCAAAGACACCCATTTTCTGGGAATGCCGAATTAGTTGTTTGTCCTCAAAATGTTTCGCTTGTGCTGCAAAGCCAGCTGGTTTTACGCTACTAGCAAACCTGCTTCCTAATGATTGTTCTCAATCCGCGTTTTCCAAAAAGGAAAGCTCGTCCCACGCAATAGCGTCTCGCGTAGCGTGTACGAGTATGTGTACAACACTTTCAAGTTCTCAAGAAGCCTGTAACGAAATTGCATAACACACTGTTGTCGCCGGAAACGTTTACCGCTAAACACGGGCTTGAATAATTTCTCGAAAAAATGGCTAGCTGTATGCTACTTTGCACGTCTTTCAATAAATTACAATTTAGTTTATTTGTTTACTATGTTATTAATTTTTTTATCAATTTTATTAATTATTTAAATAAAATAATTAATAATTTATGATAATTTATGTAATAATTTAAATTAATTATAATTTAAATAATTTATGTAAATATTTTGCGGTTTCTTTTTTAAATTGCATTTTTTTAAAATTTGTTTGACTTTCGTGACATAATTATTATAGAAGTAAAAGGAAGGCGATTTTAGAATTTTTTAACCAATTAAAAAATATATGACTTCACAATAATAAATGCAAATAATTTATGAAAATATATTTTAAAAAAAGTATATTTTAGTTTTTTTTTTAATTTAGTAATCAATAAATAAAATATATGTATTTTATATTTTTTTTAAAACATGTATGATAACAAATGTAAATCGTCTATATCGTTCCGTTTCGGCGATTTACACCGTTACATTGTACACCGTGTGGTTTCATTTTGTGTTGTGCCCATATACTTCTTATCTTACAATGAATAAACAAAAAATAGCTATTGTCGGTGCCCAGGCTGTAAAGCGACCGCCTGTGATGCGACGTCCCCGGGTGAGATTCTCGACTTGGGTTCGCGTTTATTTGATGCCGAGGGCCCAGATGAAAATATACCGTTCATAAAAATGCTCAAGTGGTTAAAGGGATATTTAATTTCCTAATTTCTTGTGACTGCTAACGTCTGCAGTGATGCCAATCAGTGATTGTCGATTTAAAAAAAAACAACATCTACTTATATCGATATGTTTCAGTACTGACCAATGTAGTAATTTTTTATAACATATTTAATTTAATTATTTAATGATTTTTTTTTACTTCTTATTAAACTGACATTATGCATTTTTATTTTGTATTACGCAGAGATGATCACGGATTCAGTCCACTCCATTGGGCCGCCAAAGAGGGTCGCTCCAACGTGGTGGAAATGCTCATCTATCGCGGCGCCCGCGTCAACGCCCTAAACATGGGAGACGACACCGCGCTCCACCTGGCGGCTGCGCATGGACACCGGGACATAGTCAATTTGGTGATTATTTATGTTCTCTTGTTCGTTTCTTTAATTTGTGACTTCGTGCGTATCGTCGTTGTAATCCAATGGGTGGTTCTTGTTTATCAGTGTTGGATAGGAATTGTACGGAAAAGGTCTGTTCTTAGGACCTTAGAGAAGCTAAAAACCAGTTCCTAGGAACGGACCTTTTCTGTTCCGTTCCTTGTAGCTTAGGAACGCCTAGATTCCTTCCTTTTCCTAGGAAGGAATGTTATAACGGTTTACTTAATTTTATTGATGAGCTCCTTTTCTGCATACATGGTTCCTTTTTTCATAACTTTCCATTTTCTGAGAGTACTATTTTCCAAAGTGTGTCGATAAGGGAGCAATTTTATAGTAGTTGCTAAAGATTTTGATCTGTGACCGCAAATCGGCATCCATGAACGTCATCATATTTTTTTGTGAATATAACACCACTTGGCATCTCCTTTTTTTTTAATCGAAGGAACAGAAAAGTTCCAGGTTTCTTTTAAAAGGGAACTAGGAACAAACCCAACACTAGTGTTGATTCTCCCTCGCTTATTTTTTTATTTGGCATCTTTTTCTAACGTTTGATCAACTTTTTTTACGATTTAGCTTTTGCGCCACAACGCCGTCATCAATGCCTTCAACGAACACGGAAACACGCCACTTCATTACGCGTGTTTTTGGGGCTTCCAACCGGTGGCCGAGGTAAATATAGCCTCGAGTAACGTATAACAAATGTGTGATTTTTTTAGCGTGCCTGCTACGGTTTTTTTTAACCGTTTGTTTTCTTTTCTCTCTTCTCTATGCTAGGACCTCATGGCTAGCGGACACAAACTGTCCATTGTAAATAAATACGGGGAAACGCCGCTCGACAAGTGCAAAGGCCAGATGGCCAAAAAACTTCACGGTGCGTTGTAACATATTTTGTACGATACTTATTTAAAAAATCAAATTTTGTTTGTGAATATTTTATCCGAGATTCTATTTAGAGGGTTTTTATTGCTCTTTAAAAGAAATGCACAAAATAACCATACAATTGGAATGGAAAAAAAATTACGTCACAAAATGACTAGATGCACATTTTTGCCAACCGTCTCTGATGACACATTTCCGCGGGCTAGCTTAACGCTTTAAATGTTTTATTTATGTCATTTTGTGTTTTCTGTGCTTATAAAGCTCCAAAATAAATGACGAATTTTGCCAGGTTCTGTTCGTTTTTTGTTTCGGAGCTTTTCTCGGAACAATTTTTCTTTACTTGGTTTTCTTCACAGTGCTTCTTTTTTAACAGTGCACAAAAAAATGTAGTCAACTGGTCGTTTATTTTTTATATTACTTCTGTACCAATCGTGTTGCTATAACAATACGCGAGTGGCACATTTTGACCAATACCCCGGGATCGAATAAACGAGAGCCCGAGCCGGGAATCGAACCCGGAACCTCCGCGCTGTAGCCGGTTGCAAAACCGACTGGGCAAACGACGAGTCTTGCATCGTTTGCGGTTGATTACAATTTACATTTTATCTGAAAGCGAATCGTTTGTTCTGATTGCAGAGCTCGCCGTGGAACTAGGTCAGGATCTGAAGAAGACGCCCTACAAGAGTCAGAGTTCGGCGGCCACCCTCAGAAGCCGTAAGCGAACATCTCCAATGTAGAGTTTTGCTCTTTGTCTCTTGCCGTTGAACAGAAATTCGAATCGAGTTTGTTGCTTTCTCTCGATCGTTAGGCGACGCCACCCTGTCTCGGCACTCGGGAATCAACATCAACGATCTTAGTCTGAGAATCAAGCTTGCTAACACCGCTTCCGGAGAGGTTAGGAATGTATTTTATATTTATTTTTAAAAGGAATAAAAATATCCACGGTCATTTTTTATGTAAACGATAATTTTTTATGGATACGATAATTGTTTACAGCTTCTACTACCATCAATTAAAGTTGGAATGTTAATTTGTTAATCAATTTTAGAATCCATCTAAACTTATTCGTAATTTATTTCTTCCAGACTTGGCGCGGATATTGGCAAGGAAACGAAATCGTCGCCAAAATTCTGAATCTGCGTGAATGCACACCGCGCATATCGCGCGACTTCAACGAGGAGTTTCCCAGACTCAGGTGTGTACATTTAAAACTAATGACTCGATAAAAATAGTTCAAAATTAATTTCACGGAGCAATGCTATGGTGTTCGAGTTCTGGTGTGCTGATCAATAAGAGAGAACAAACTATAAAAACTCAGATCTATCGATCTGTTTGGGGCCAATTTTATACCACTGCTAAAATTCAGAGAAACACAAAATCTGATTGTAAGTGTAGTTCACATACACCCCACAGGGTTAGTGGCGATGCGATGCGTAATATAAATTGAATACGAATCACAGATCCATTGACCCTGTGGGGGAGTATGTGAACTAGACTTACTATCAGATTTTGTCGCACAACAACCTCTGAATCCTGATACCAGCTTAACGCAGATAACGATTCTACACTGTGTAATCGGTCTTCGAACGTTCCTAATTTTATGAAAATGTAATTTTAGGATATTCTCTCACCCGAATGTGTTGCCAGTTATCGGCTGTTGCAACGCGCCGCCGAACTTGGTAGTCATCAGTCAGAACATGCCGTACGGATCCCTCTACTCGATTCTCCACGAACGATCTGGTAACACTTCCGGGAACTTCCGTGTTCTTAGAACATTGACATTGATTGAACATTGATATGAGAACATTGACGAACATGGTTCTTTTTTTTTACTCTAGCCGGTATCGTGGTGGACACTGTCCAGGCGCTGAAGTTTGCCATGGACATTGCCAGGGGAATGACCTTTCTTCACTCTCTGGAACCGCTCGTGCCCAACTTGCATTTGAGCAGCAAGCACGTCATGGTGGGTGAAGGGAATTTTTTTATATTAAAATCGTTCGATTGAAAGAAAGGCTTAAAACATGCTCAGCAGCTAACTTATTTCAATTTTGTAACTATCGTAATTTAATTGTGCGGTTGTTGTAGCGCAGTGATCCCGATTTCAGATTTCCGGCTTGGGCTCTCATTTATTCGATATTGGGGTACTGGGGAAAATTTTGTCCTCCACAAACGCTCAAGTGTTTTGAGGGATATACACTGCGAGTCATAAAATCGGGCTCCCTTTTGCCGTAGCTCATTACTTAGCTAAAAATAGTCGAATTGTAATGAAGTTTGGCACAGATATGGAGTAGATCATTGTGAACTTCTGAGCCATTTCAGTTTTCTTTAAAATGTCAACCCGCAGCAGCACCGCCCGTGCGAAGCTGGGAATCGCCATATTTGCACTGACACATCGATGAACGCTATTAATGCATTGCGCGCCAATTGCTCTAACGCAGCGTCACCTCGAAAATGCAAAATTCGTAGCGCGAAATTTGAATTTATCCAACTTCAAAAAGTCATTCATACTGTAATACATATGTGTTAAAATTTCATAGCAATCCGAACGCCCGGATTAACTGACCCCCTCCACCTCCGTAGCTCCGACAGCCAGTGACAGATTAACTTGACTTTTAAAGATATTTTTTTTGTAATTTATAAATAGAAAATTAATTATTTGTCTTAGTGCCATATAGTTTAGTAAATGTGAGTGCGTAAATTAAAACGTGATTGTAAATTGAGGTTGCAATTAGTGATTTTGTTCAGACGCGCAATTAGTTTTTTATTTGAAAAAAATAATTACCCGGAGTTTTTAATCTTTAATATTGTGTTCGTTTCTTCCCAGATTGAGGACGACCTGACCGCGAAAATCAATATGGCCGACGCCAAGTTTTCGTTTCAGGAGAAGGGAAAGATCTACAATCCTGCTTGGTTTGCTCCCGAAGGTAAATACTTTGAAAGAACCAACGCCTGATCAAGTGGATGGGCCAGATTTAAACAGCGTATTGAGCCTCTAACCATTTTTTTTTTTTTTTCGTTCGCAGCGCTGCAAAAGAAACCGGAGGAAACCAACATCAAGGCTGCCGACATGTGGAGCTTCGCTATTTTGCTGTGGGAACTGCATACGAGGGAGGTGCCGTTCTCTGATCAGTCGCCGATGGAAGTGGGCATGAAGGTATGAAAATTGATCATTTATTTATTTCTTAATTTTTGCGAGTGGGAGGACGAGGTCCCTAACTCAACTATTATTATGATTTCTTAATTTTTGGTAACCAATTTTTATTTAGCTTTGACATGAACCTTAAACCTCTATAAACAATAGGAGGGTTATAGAATCTCCTGTAGTGATATCCACTACGGTGATTGGAAATAAATAATTAAATAATAAGAGAAAAAAATTGTGTTCGTCGGTAGATCGCCATGGAGGGACTAAGGGTAGCCATCCCGCCCGGCATTTCCACGCACACGTCCAAGTTGATCCGCATCTGCATGAACGAAGATCCGGGAAAGCGACCCTCCTTCGACATGATCCTGCCCATCCTGGAGAAGATGAAACACTAGCCCCTTCAGGAAAGCCCTTCTCGCGGAAAAAAGGTTGGAGAACCAATTCGGCTGGAGAGTGCCTCTTATTTTTTTATATACATTTGAATATCGGTTGCGTTCGCGAAAAAAATAGATATTTCCGCGAAGAGACAGTCAATCTAAATCCTTCCTGGCGTCTTTTTTATTAAAAAAATATATATTTATATTAATATTTCATTATTTAATTTCAAGTTTTATGGTAAAGTTCGAGTTACTGTATCATTGTTAAACTTAAGAGTGAATATTTTGTATTTTAATATTTTTCTTTTTTCTCCGTGGGACGATCTTACCATTTATTATCGTGTGTCCAAAATTTTGCCTTAGCAATAATAACTAGTTAACAATAACTATTTTTGTAAACGCCCCCACCCCCTTACTTAACAATACCGCCTTCGTATAATTATATTCACCAACATTTATACATATTTGCGATTTTATAGTAGTGTTCAAAATGTTGTCCTGTTAAAATGGCATTTTCATACGGGGGGAAATTTGAACCGTACTGATGATTTTCTTCTGATTAAGTTTATGATCAACTAGGTCTTGCTTTACCTATTTGCACGGTAATTCACAATCGAATGTCACAGTTCTGAAAGAAAATCGCCTGTCCCTTTGGTCAATGGGACAATGGTCAATGGTACGTACCGATGGCTCAGTGGGTATGGCAACATCCTACGAAGCCGACGGTCCCGAGTTCAATTCACGACGCTGGCTTTTGTTTATTCATTAGCCCGGGGTACTGGCGTCACCCCTGAGCTTCCATTAGGGAGTCCAGAGCTTAGGGGTGGATCCTGCAGCCTGGCTATTCCAGCTGCCATTCCCCATCCCTTTCCTTCTCTGCCCCTCGCACATCTCCATAGGGACATGAGGGTGCAATAATCCTGTAGTGCACTAGGCACTACGGTGATTAAAAAAAACTCAAAATTTTGATTAGATATAGTTTCATTTTATATCATCGATGAACGGATACTAGAGATGTCGATAACACGAATACACGAGATACATGTATAAAAAAATATAATTTCATCACCTATTGACATCCCATTGATAGTTGATAGATATTATAAAAGTGTTTTTTGCTCAATTTTACAGAGTCGTCATTGTATTGCTCTGCGGCGAACTTCGCTGACGTTCAAAAATTGGATTAATTATAGATCCCATTTACTTCTATTGCCAGTGAAGCTGAAACGACAGGCGTCACCGGCGATCCAAATGACAACTGATTTCAATTTCGGCGTCTCAATGGCGGAGAGAGAACCTAGCGTCCAGTGCAGGCCATAACTCATAAACACTTTTAAAACAACGCGAACATTATTTTATTTAATCTATCAACGGATTTTCTAAACGAATTAATATAACTGATCGTTTATAAAATTGCAGAGGGAATCGTTTAGAAAACTTTCTATTTGTTTTCAGTTTTTTTTTTAGTTTTTAGTAATTATTAATTTATGGAAAATATTAGTAGCAATGTGGCAAAAAAATTAACACATTCTGCAGTACTTTAAATTTAATTTCATTTTGATTTCCTTTCAAAATCAATTTGATAAAATTAAAATTGAATAATTGATAAACAGAATGATATTTTTGTTTATAATCTCGTTCACAACATGTCATTTTCATCAATTTGTGGTAATGCATTTTTCAAATCTACAAATAAATTGTTTTATTTGGTCATTAGTATCCAAAATGTCTTGAACTTGTTATCAGTAGCTCAGTATTTTTATTTCTAATGTGTAAATATGAAAATGACGCCGCAAATGTTTCTGACGATTAAGCTGTGCCGAAGGTATGATTTGATTTTTTTTTTAAATTTGCAATCAAGTCTATGGCGTATTCGTTAGAAACGCTTTTAGTGGTAAGGGAATCAAAAGCAAGAGTCAGTTGCATCAATTACGAAGCGGTAGCACTTCACTGAGTGAGGCCTGTCCGACTCTCAATTCTGCTGATGTCCGGTTAGTGTCACGCGATGGCTCGAGTGGGAGAGGATTACGAGTAGGGGGAAGAGATGGAGAGTGGGTGAGGGAGCTCTCCAATGGATACACACATTAACGCTTGTAATCGACTGTCGGAAACAGAGCAATTGCGCGGGATTACGGAGGTTTCCATTGCCGAAACTCTCCTAATTCCCGGGTCGCTTAATTGCGTTTTGTTAGCTGAAAAAACTTGATCCATTTCCTTTCACAACGAATGCACAATCGAACTCAACTAACACATATTTTGAGCTTGCACGGAACATCATCAAAATTGCGAAATTCTCTGCAGCTTACGTTATACTAGTACTAACGTAATAATAACGTACTTTCCACGTACATTTTTTTTTTTTTTATAATGTACATGTACATGTACATGTACGGACGCTATTGTCAATTTAGACATGCCTCCAAATATCTCATAGTACGCATAGTAGTGTGCGCAGATACACTATGATTAAACTATGAACATCAATTTTCAGCCTCAATTTTGTCTAAAAATTTAATATGAATTTTGTGTAAAAATTGAGCATGGACTTTGTGGAAAAATTATACATATACGAATACAATGCATTTCTACTTTACCTTGACTACTTTGTAGCTAGTCGTTGGTGATTAAAACCATTGCACCACGCTTAGAGCTCGCCTACACAGGCACTTATGTGACCTCTATCGCATCAATCAATGCAAATTAGGCAGTTAAGGCGTCAAATGTCCTGCTGGTTTTTGGCGCTCCCAGTGGGGACCAGCCATTTGCATTTCTTTTAATCGCGATTTAGATCGGAGCCATTAGCAAGGTTGGATGTTGCTACCGAGCCACAATCTTATATTCTGTTTTCTTGGATTAAAACGCAATAGTTACCTAGCTTTTTGTTTCGTCCAACCTATCTTTTGCAATTGTATAGCTACGATTCCGTGGTTTTAAGCCCACCTCCTGTGCTCCGCGAAACCGTGGTTGGGACGACCGGGAGCGGGGACACCGTGACACGCGGCATCATGACGAATGTGCTGCCGGGGACGGCCGCACCAGTTGCGCCGAATTCGGGCCATTTGTCACTCTCGGATCGCAAGGTAACCCACCACGGGTGGGCAGGTGCGAGGGTGGACTCGAAGGCGCGAATCGGTTTGTTAGCTCCTCTGCCATCACGCCTTCATTTCACGAGTATGTGACCGTTTCCTCCTGGGACCATTGTACGTGGAACGGTACTAAAAGGAGGAATATGGTCTGAAGTCTTCCGAGATTCACTTCCAATCCGACTACTTCCATGAATTTTGTGGAAGATTTCTAAATTACATGCATTCATCCAAAATGGAAGAATCCGATAGGATTTTGTGATCAAATTGGGTGTTAAAATATAGCAACCTGCAATCGCCTGTACCCCATAAACCGCAAAGAGCAATATGGATACGCGTGAATACAATGTGAATTGAGGCATTCGTGTTTGCTAAATTAATGAAACTATCATATAAATTAGTTTTGCTTTCACTTACTTGTTTTGGAAGTAAAATCGTTATTGTTGCACTCTGAAACCGGTTGACTGGAGAAACATTTTTTTTGCATTTGAGTTCGATGCTAAATTGAGCAGTCACTATCAACCACTGAGCACACCTTGGTAAGCAAAAAAAGAACTTCGTACACCGAACTAATCCATTATCCTGTCACGCCATTCGCATGACAATAAAGGCATTAGACGAAAAGCCAAACTTTTGCCCCCTAATTGTTTTTGTGCAAAGCGCGATACCTTTGACTTGGAGGTTGCGTATTGATGCATTGTACAGATTTATAATATGGCAATGGCAATTAATAACTGTATACTGTTCACTTGAGTTGCACCATGAACTATTCATTTCAACCAAGAACACTTTTATACTGTAGTTTTAATGCAGAAATGATGTTAGTGAGATTCGAAAATTTCAATGAAACCACTTATGAACAACAATTCATGCTTAAAAAATGTTGAAAAAAATAGATTTTCGAGCATGCTATATATTGTCAGGTATTTTATTGTTTTAGTGCTGTTTAATGATACGTGGGGGACAAAATAAAAATATCCATGCGACCATATAATATTTTTAGTATACCCTGTGTTTGATATCAACTAAATAGTTGAGCATCTTCGACCTTGTTTGCCTTTGATCTGATGCAATAAAAAATGTAGAAGACCACTGGTGCTCATGTGAGATGAATAAATAAAAATTTCACCTTTTGAATCAGCATTTCTCAAGCAGGTGCAAGCAGAAACAGTCATTTTGCTAAAATCGAAAGTTGTGTCGGGAGAGGTACCAGAAATGTATAATCTGCATGCGATTGGGGGGAGGTAGGTGGGCGCGAATGATGTTCAGCAAATATTGGTAATTAATTGTATTCCGACCGAGGGAAGCCAGCACACGCCATTTCAGCAATCGGTTTCCCTCGCGCGGTAGGGATTAGCACGCCAGAAAACGTGAACCACGCCCAAGAAACGCTGTTCTCCCTCTGGCTCACCCGTGGCGAGTGACGGGAACAAGGCGAGCCATCCCCCACAATCCGTCTACTCGACCGTTCTTGTCGTGCATCCTCCTAAGGCCAACGGCTTACAGGATATCTTTGACCTGTATTTTATTTTAACATTTCAATCAAAATTGAGGTTTCTTAAATTTACGGCATCTCAGGCATAGTAAGTTCGTTCAATAAGCGAATTGTGTCAAATTCGAAACCGGTTCCGATGTACTGGTATAAGGATTCGTAGAATTCCCAGAACACGACTTATATTTTTTGTTTTTGTTTCAAACTTTATGCATTTTCGAAAACAACAAAAAAATTTTCAACTTTTTATTATGTCAGCAACGGATTACTCCAATTCCTTCCCGCTGAGCAATAAAAAAAAAAAGAAATAAAAAATACCCGTCCGCTAAATAATTTCATTATTTGATGTAAGACTGGCGCGCACGCGATTGATTGCTCTTCGCGCAGCATCATCATCAGCCTTTAGGGATCGAGGCGCTTCGATACGCTGGACCTCCCAAACGCAGACGTTTAAACCCTATCCAAATATCCACCTCACTTCTCTTGAAAAGGCGCGCGCGTCTCGTGTGCGGGCCACCGACGCGTACTAGCATAACCGATCCTCTATTTCGGCCAGTGCATAACCGCACGCCCATACGGTGCACTGTCGATCACCGTTCGGTCGGCTCTGGTGAACCTTATTTAGCGTAACAATTGAATTAAGAGGTCGTGGCTCCATCAGAATTCGGTGCGTATGTGTGTGAGCGCGCAGACGCCAACTCCCACGCCCTTTCCGTTTCGAACCCCCCGAATATATAAAAGTATATATATAGGAAGAGTCGAGACCCACACACAACGTACGGAGCAATGCACCTTACCCCAGATCCCAGCGCCGTATAGGTAGATGCTTGTGCGGTCGAAAAAGAGATTGGGTGTAGTCCCGCAAATGGACGACCGCCTCGAGCGCCACCTAGCGCGCTCATCCCGCGCCCTACACATCCAATGTGTCTTCCTGTGACCCAGTTGGTGTTCAAGAAAGGCAGCATCGACGTTTTCAATGTTTGAAACGCCTTTTGTAGACGTTTTAGGCGACAAGCTCACAAATAAATGAAATCAATGTGCGACTCGTCGCACCCCATTCGTCATTGTAACCAACTGTGCGGTGCGGCTGTCCCGAGTTCGATTTCCAACGCAGACTCTTATTTATTTGATCCCGAGGTACATTCGACTGTTTGCCCTGACACATTGATATAGAAACACAAGGTGTGGTACGGAATCTTCTGTCGTGATATTTATTTAAGAGATTTGAAATTATAAGAAAGAGTTGGATAAATATCTCTGAAAAATGACGTCTTACCAGATGGAGCAATGTCAATATATCTTTAGTGCCGAAGTTTTGACTAGGAATTGTGGGAGTCATGTCCACCAAATTTACCAAATAAATATAACAAGAAAATTACAGAATTACATGTACTTCGAATGAACACTTGAAAATAAGCGAAACAATGCCGATATAAAAATATATTTGAAAATTTGACGTGAGCGTTCAAGATTATCAGATGTAGGAGATAGGGGTATCAGGAGGATAGAGGCTAAGGCAAGCGTACGTACGGAGACAAGCCCTTCACGGCGTCTCGTTTACGGCGGCAACAATCTTGCTGGCTATAGCTCAACTTTGCCCAACTTTATTAGAGAGCTGTTGAAGCACGGAGTATGAGTATATAGGGTTATGCAATATTTTTATGATGTGACAATAACCACTTGGTGGTGGTGGTGGTGATGGCGGATACAGGTCGAAATGTCTTTGCGGCGCCACTGCCATTCGCCGGCGGCGTCATCATACACGGGTCATGTTTATTCTATTGTGCTGTACAAATCGATATCCATTAACCGTTAACTCTTTTCTTTAGACCTACCGCTGAAGAAATAAATATTCCAATGAATGCTTGAATTCGAATGCCATTCAAGCGTTACAATCTAATATGTTAGTCGAATAATTTGAGATTTTTCTAATTTTTATTTTAAAATCTTATGAAGACATAGCGAATTTCTAAAATATTTTGGAAATGTTTTTCTTTTTCAAATTGTTATTTGTTATATTTGTTATTGTTTATTTTGTATATTTAAAATATGGACTTATGATGTTGAACAGCACAGTTTGCAGCATTTTATGATTAGTTTAAACCATTTTTGGCACGTGCGTTTAAGAAATAGTGTTTTTCAGGTTACTTGCTTAAGCTAAAAGTTCAACACAGGGCGATTAATGATCTCTAGAATTTATTTCATTCCAAAAGCAGTTCAGCCAAGCACTGTTTGACCACTAAATATTCCAATGCATGTTATCTACCCTCAGCGGAAGCTTGTTACACTTGAAAGGAAATCTCATCAATACTAAAAAAAAAAGATTACAACTATGAAAGTTGACTAAAAAATGTATACTTATTTTGCAGTACACTGCACTGTAGATGGTAGCATTCGATGTGTAGTGGAGCAACGAATTTTAATCTGAATTCAATTACACGCTGGGCAACGCGTAGATTTATAACGCTCGCCTTGGCTGCTGGTCTCCCAGTAGATCTTTTGATGTACACATTTGATTTACACCTCTTTCTCTGGTCGAACAGGAGTTCACACTTAACAACTGTCTTTCTCGAGTCTGGCAGAAATGATTAAACCCCGGGGACCACACAGCGAGACCGCATCGAGAAAAATCTCTTTTAGCATTTTTGGTCGCCGAAGCGAGCGAGACGCTGAGGCCCCATGGCGTCCAACTTTAGTCGATAAAACGCTAGCCCCATATGTATGTATGTGTTGCGCTACATATTTCAATCCTAAACGCTTACATTGCAGTTAACTTACATCGCGTCTGGGTTGAAGTGTGTCAAGGGTTGCTCGAATTACAAATTCACGAAAAGAGCAAACAAATCATTGCAATAATTTTTTGTTGTTTTTCATCTTTGGCCTGTGTTTGCTCAAAAGACAGCCCCGCGTATAGGATTACCACCGTTTCCTTTTGCAGCCACTGCACAGAATTCATTAAAATAAATATCAGTTGGCTCTCCCCCTCTTCTAGGGGAAAAATAAACGGTGTACATTGGGCTTTATCACCATCGTCATGCAGCGCGAAGAAA
The DNA here is from genome assembly GCA_033995665.1 of Melogona broelemanni. Lineage (NCBI taxonomy): Eukaryota > Metazoa > Arthropoda > Diplopoda > Chordeumatida > Chordeumatidae > Melogona > Melogona broelemanni. Next base: position 20,690 of record JAUJYS010000003.1, on the reverse strand, counting down.
AACATATAATATTGTTTGCCATACTTGTTAAGAGACGCCGATTCAGCAGTAGCATTTTTTTCTTCTTATTTTTGGTTTACTGTGAATAGCTGAGAAAAAAAAATAGTGTTCTTGTTATTTGTAGCCCTGTCGCTGCGTGAGACCGGGCTGGATCGACAGCAAGATGAAGGTGTGGTGAACCATGAAACTGACCTTCCTGCTTATAGGTATAAAATTCAAACACGCGATTCGCGTATCCTCATAAGAAACCGCGTTTACCATACCACGAAATTAGCTTGTTTGGTTTTAGGGGTTGCTTAAAGTAGTAGTACGACATGTGACTGGTAAAAATGTGCTTTCTCACATATTGCTATAGCGACACGAGGGTTACAGAATCTCCTGCAGTAATGTTCACTGCAGTGATCCGGAATATTAAAAAAAAAAATCGGTATAGAGCAATTGCAGCTCTTGATAGAAAATTTGATAAATGGCGACCTGAAAATAAGACAAATGTTTTAGCGTTTTCCTCGTGCTTTTTAGCTACATCGTCATCAGACGCAAAGCATGATCTTCCTAACGAAGCACTATTTGCTCCCACCTAATATACATATTTTGAACCCTTACGCCCCCTTGTAGTAGCTGTTGCAAAAAATGTTAAGGCACCGAGTTCATATGTTAATTGATATCCAGATAGGGTGTTTTCTGGTGGGGTTACATGTCCGTGCAACTGCAGTGGACCATTTCCTGATTGCCATCCCATGCGGAGCTGGCAGATTCAATGCAAATAATGTCGAGCGTGACCGAATGAATATAGCATCACTAATCTCAGCTGGATTCAATCATGACGCTGACTACTCGTATCTAAAAAAAATCCACGTGTTTAAAAAAATTGCATAATGAATGTACGTAGCAGTCACACGCAGAACGGTATAAGCAAACAACATCTTCACCTTGCCAGCACTCATATCAGAGCTGACAAATATATAAAGAAAAACTAGACAGGAAATCTAAAGATATCTGATGTTAGAATATACGCGGCCGTAATGGGTATATCAAAATTGCCGGTTTGCAGTGTCACTTTTCCAGTGTAGGTGTTGTCCGAGTGAATAAAGAGCGAGATTTTGTCAACATACCTAGTACCGGTATACGTTTGCAAAATTCTAGTTGTCAAAATTCAAGTTGAAACTGTTGCAAGTTTTACCACTGATGAAAGTTAGTATTGCTCGTAAAACTTTGAACTCGGTCACTTTATACTGCTTTGTCAACGCAACACCCTGTACTTCTTGTCTATTGTTACCTAAGCAAGTCTTTAGTATAAAAAACTATCTTTACAAGCGCTGAACTAAAATATTATTTTCTACGCTATGTCGACTTTCCAGTTTTCAAAACGGAATTCTTGGTCGCTCTGCAGTTTTACTATGTTTTCTCGTCATCAAGATAGGTCTGTCTACCAGTGCCGAGATCTCACTAATTACTGAATTAATTACGAATTAAGACCTTCACAAGCACATCTATTAAGACGAAAACAAAGATTTACAGATTTGCTTCTTGTAAAGTTTTGCTGAAAATGTTTTGGTCACCTAGTTGGTTCGAATGAATAAGCGCCACACTTTGTCAAAACCACGTAATACATTTCTTAGAAACACCAGCAGCAAACAGAAATAATGCTGGTTTACTGCCTTTACTAATTTTCTGATGATAAAAATTACCATCAGGCAAGTAGTATTTATTTTTAGATCAATTTTTTTTTTAATTCCAAACCGAAAAGAAACAAAAATGGATTTACATTTCTTGGGTTTTCGGTTGGTTCAGTAAGGTGGCGCTCAACTGAAACAACAGTTTATGTGGGCGGTTTGTATGTAGGTACTTTTCCATTCAGACAAAACGGCCTTTAGAGAAACACTGAATTTGGGGAGACTTAATTATTGGCAGCGCGGAAAAATAATACGAATGCAATAATTTACGACGTCGTTAATTGATTGAAAAAGTATATATATATATATATATATTTATTTATCACGTGGGGAAGGGAACATGGCTGATTGGCGGCTACTGCGCGCTTCCCAATCTCCAATCTCGGACAATTTCTCTAACTATCTCGACAGCTCCCGAATGACAATTAATTTCCTTCATTGACCTTTTTTTGTGGATTCGCATCCTCTGCGCCCTTGACTCGACGGTGAAGGGAACAAAGTGGGCGCGGTTACGTTTGGAAATACCTTGAAGAAAAAAAAAAGCGCAGGCTCGAAAGTCGTAGGTGTTAACGAATGGCCCTGTCGCCCTGTGCACGATTACGACCAAAACGCCAAACGTTTTGCCCACATTAATTTCTAGCCACAGACCTCCCCTTCGCCGCATAATCTTTCGTTATACGAGTCTCAGTAAAATGGATAAATTTGTTCATTATCAATTTTATATTAACGATTTTATCGATTTTAATTTGAACTCAATTGTAGGTTATCATTATCGCCTTAGTGTATCTTAATGTATATTAGACAAGTGTATATTACGGCTCCTAACCTATAACTTTTAAATACTTTGTCTCACCATTCGTTGATGGAATTAAAAAAAAAAATACAGGTAATGGCGCTATTTGCAGCATGCTCAACGATTGATTAATTTTATTTTCTAAACATATGGTCGATAGAACAATCTTACCCTGTACTACATCAAGTTTTATTTATTATTGAATAAGTTCATATGATATTCATTTATTTATCAAATGTGGTAATGAGGCGGGCGAAATTATGATGGTTATCCTCTCAAATACATGTTCTTTATGTAAGGATAAATACAAAACTTGTCCTTGACAGAAGTTAATTATTCGTGTGATGTGCTTTGTGTAACAAAATTCGCGTGACTAAGAACACTTTGTATCTGCTTTTCTCTGCTTCATGGGACGCAGACAGAGTTTGGTTTCCAAGGTGCGGCGTTCTAGCGAGTGCCATATTTTTTTAAGAAGTGCATGCAAGGGTTTCAATTAGTAGAGAATTTCGGGTGCAATGATGCAATTCAATGCTCATACTCACCTGGAAAGTCAGGAAAATTGGTTTTTCAGTTTTCCCTATGATGATGTCAAATGCGTTAATTTGAATGCGCTGTATATGTATTTTTAAAAATTGGTTTTGATTTTTTCCCTGTAGTTTTCGTTCAAACAATTCTGCGACACCGACATTGGATAACGAATGAGTAGTGAGTTAAAAAAAAACCCCACCACATTAGCCTCAGTATGTACATGTTGATACGGACATTGTTATTTGGCTGTCGTAAAGATGGAGTTGAGCGTTGGTGACATCGCGATATCAATCTCTATGGCGTCGTTGTTCTTATTGCCCCATACGACATGACAAAAATAATTTCGAGGCGCGACGGTGGACGATGAAAGATATGTTGGGTTTTCCGTATATAGTGTAGGGCAACCCTAAGAGCATTATACGATTGGATCAGCTAATCTGTTAAAAGGATTCTGAAATGCTTTTTGTTTTTACTAACGCTCGCATAATGCAAGCGTAAATTTAGTAAGGTTAACGTCACTTTAGCTAAAAGCTACAGTCCGTGAAAGAGGCAAACATTTTAACTACTGTACATGCAAATACAGATATATTATTGAAACTTAATAGCTTCAATAGAGGGTGAAGGGCAGCCTGGCTATACCAGCTGCCATTCTTTATCATATTAATGCCAAAAGCACCAACGAAATTGTTGTATGTTCATTAGGAAAATGTTAAATTCTCAAAACTTTATGTTCCAAGGTTGATTTTACATAAGGTGACTTAATCCGTTGAAGCAAAATATATTCTTTATCAGTGGCTTTGCTAAAAATGAACGCTTTTGAATTAGCTAGACACTTAAAGCGCATCCCATTCCCATGTTGTTATGAGGATTAGCTGTTTTCAATAAGGAGATGAATAAATAAATACGGGTAACTAAAAATATGATGTACTCAACTAGTACTATTCTTCGCACATTCCAGTGCGAAAGAAACAAAGCCCCATTTAAAATTTAATGCGGCTACTGTCAGAATGCCTTGTCCTCGTCATCCCATTCGCCGTAGTCTAGGAACATCGTCGTAATATCTAACGACTGCTTGTTCACGAAGACACGACGAATGCGAGGGATTAATTCGGCGAGAGCCACGGTGAACCATTTCCATGGATCCTTGGAAAGCCATTGATTTCATTGGGAAATGCTACCGGCAAAATCAATTCCTTGGATGTGTCCACAGATGTGGGTTATTGCTGTCTGAATTGGTGACAAGGTTGTTAGAAAGTCGACAAAACTCTATCGTGTTTTAACAAAACGGTTCGATGTTTTTCAACTTTTTATTATTTTCGTTCGGCTCTTAAAGTGAACATTAACATCGTACCCCTCGCGCCTGTTAGCCTCAAATCTATTTCTAGTTAAGTCGGCGCCCGGTTTTGGAATTCGTTTTAACCAAACCTCCAGTTGTGGTGGCCAATACAAATTGTGCATGTCACCAGTTTTCTCACACCTCGACGAACAATTCGGGACAAATTGAGTAGGACGGGCATCTTCTAAAATGGGAATTCCAGAGATGAGCAACGCGCAATAACGTTGAAAGGAATGTAGTCACGTTGTGTTATGTGATAAGGATTATTATTAGCCAACGTCCTTTATTCTGCACGCTGAATAAGTGAATTTGACATTTTGAAAAATACCGCCTACTTGTATTTTTAAATATACGTTTGTAAGTTACACATGCACATTAATTTAGATTTTTCTTCAAAATTAAACTTTCAAATTAATTTATTTCTACAAAATAAGTAGAACAATGACAGACAACACACCATTTCCTATTTTAATGTATAAATACTAATTGCCTGTACACTTTTTCAGTCGTTGATGCAAATAACAAAAAAAAAAAATATCTGATTTGATCTAGCATATTTTAAATAAAAAAAGTATTTGTTGTGACTAAAACCGGTATTCAGATATTCTAAGCTAGCTTGAGATGTTCCAGGTGTCAATCTTTAGCGTCGATCATCGTCATCTCAAAATTATAATATTTTATTCGCTACTAAATTTTGTTTGAAGAACAACACCAATTAGATGATTGACCTTAGCATCCGCAGGGTCGTATAGTTTAATATGTTGATTGTTGTGCCAATTTTGAATATGTACTCAATGTGTCAATCGATGATTCCGTTAAGGCGATCCCACGAGACAGAATTTGTGTCAAGTGGTCCAATCGATTCTCAGGTTAATTGGCGGCGTGATTGATTGTCAATAAAGAAATAGTCGAGGCAAGTCCATTTAGGAGGCAGCGTCTCAGCCGATTGGTAAAGGTGACACAGCCCAAGGCGCCAAGCGCAAACACCTCGAGACTGAGGGCGAGATTTTACCTGGAGCCGGATTTTTATGATCGCCATGGATATTTAAAAATTGCATGTTAATATTTCTAAATTTGGATCGCTTCGATTCACACTTTGTTAAACTTTACTTCCCTTCTATTAAAAATATATTTTGTTCTTTGTGAATTTAAAAATTTTAATAATCAGCAAGTAAAAATAAAATAAATAATCGATGTAGAGGGCAAAATGTTAAGGAATACGTAAAAATATTCCTGTTTTTAGTTGCGGATGTCACAACGACCCATTACATGATCATAAACGAATTCTGGAATTATTCATAATATGGAACGCGTGTAAATTTAAAATTTCAAATAATAATCAATAAGTAAATTGAGCATAGTGGTGAACCTAAAAACCCGGTTTGAACAAATCACTGGCAACTTGTGTCGAATTATCCCGCGTGATTTGGAAGTGACAACGGCTCGAAAGTATAAACCTACAAAGGCGCGAATTTAAATGGGGGCTACGCGATCCTCACCTATAGTTGAGGAACCTTTATTACTGTCACGTCGGTGACTCAAAAAGAGGGAGGGAGGGATGTTGGTGGTGGGCGGTCAGTGTTCGAATTTAATGAGGCCCATCGAAATCGACGAGTTTCTGTGTTCCACCATCATATGTAGATGTTTGCTCAAACTGCGTCTTGTTCGGAAAAGCAATTAAGATTATTTTGAGAGGTTCGTCTCCAGTTTGCTATTTTAGGTACTTAAGGCGGGTAATAGTCGGTCATTTAGCTGCTAATGTATTGAGCTTTTTGATGCGATGATCTCTGTAAGAAGTGTGTGGGTTTCCTTAAACGGGGCAAACTGGACTGAACGGTTACCAGTGATCATTATTTGATTTGATAACACCTTTTTTCAGAGGTTCAAACGACAGAAGATGAAAACAAGAGAAAAAAAATAAGTCGATAAATAAATTATTTTAATGTCTTTTATCTTATTTTAAGAAAAAAGCCTGATTCCGCAGGTTCAATTAACAAACGATATTTCAAGTTTTGATGTTTAAAATATTTATTGCGCATTTGATGACTTTGACCCCAGGGGTCTTTCTTCTCTTGGATTACCATTGAGCTCGCCATAAATAATTGATCACCTACTGCAGGAGGCAATAAAATAATACTGAAGCTATAAAATACATCGTTAAGGTCAATTAATGACATGATTGTAGCAAATATTGTAAAATGGATGTAATCGTATATAACGTCTGATTGTCTGTTTATCAATCTTGTACAATTTCCATGCCACTTATTAATTAATATTGCCATTTATATGTTTTGCCTTGAGCTTTTTTATGCATCTTGCTTTAAAAAAATCTCATTAGGAAAGCTTGTTGTTTACGAGTATCTTCAAGATACCAAAGGTATTTGAAGAAAAGAAAAGAAAAATTAGCTACTAAATAAGTGCATACTCAAGGACCACAGTCATTCGTCATTGATCTTGTTAGAGGAATGTAATACATTACACAGGTTTTGAATGTCATACACCGTTTTCGGTCGGGCGTTTTATTTGACATTCTTTTCAACAAAACAACCTTAACTTGTAATTTATACACTCGGACGGAAATTTTAAATTTGCTTGTACAAGGTACAAGAAACGTGAAAGGTTCTCTAACTGTTTTGTTTTAGTACGAATTCCTTTTTTTCTTCTATAGTCAGTAATGGGGATGGAACTACGCATACACTGCATGACCGAAGGTAAAAAATGACAAATTGAAAGTGTGCAACGTTAACAAGCTAGTATATTACTTGTAGGGGTGGGGATCATCCTATTTTTTGCTATTGGAAAAGTGAGACAATTGCAGTCATGCGTAGCATGTATTTCGGCCGATGAAAAAAAAACTGGTGTGTCGCGCAGTCCTTCAGGTAGACATACCTAGGGGCAGAATTCTTGCTTCTGTAGAAACAACACCAACGTATGTGCTTTTCCAGAAAAAAAAAGGAGGAATGTATGCTCGCTTCACAAGAGTACATCCAATTTGACAAGAATTTATATTTGCAAACAATTACCTCTGTAAAACGCTCAATGTGGATAAATTGCACCAAATAGAAAAGAATATAAATAAATATAGTAGTAAAGAGAAATAGAACTCTGTATGGAAATATAAAATAGTCACATGTTTCCATTAACTACATTTTAGTGTTGGTGTGTACACACACCGTTAACAAGTCGTTTTTATGCATAATTTTATTATTATTATGTTTTATTCAAATAATGAATAGGTTTTATTTTTAACGACAAAGATGGATTTTTAAGTCCAGTCCTGTCCTGGATCTCTCATCATTTATTTTTTTATGGATTTTTTGCTCGTGCAATAACATTTTTATGATCTTAAAAAGGTTGTGTCTTCACCAAAGCTGCCCTGGTTTGAACCACAATTTCGTTTTAAACTGATGACTGTGATCGTTGATGGACAGGGATCGGCAACAAAAGGTAGCGGGAAGGATCCATTAGCTTACCGCAGCTTCTGCGCTGTTACGAAACTGCCGGCAGCTGGATCGTAGGTCCCGGAGTTTCGCCTCCTTGTGCTCACCCAGGTCGCTTTTCTCCCCCCTGAAATCTACATTTTCTCTCGCTATTTTTCTCATTTTCTTTCCGCCCGAAATCTTCGTGGAAAAATGCGGAGGTATCTAACTGAATCTGATAAGATCGGCGGCGTTGGACTGCACCACACGGAGGGCCCTCACCTGCCCCCTGCCGGGAGGATCGGGAGCTCTCGTTGTCTGCACAAGCTCGTGGTGTGACAGTAGCGCGCTCCCTTTGGCCCCGAAAACTTGCCGACTGTTTGCAGCTAGTGCAGGAGCATTACGTTGTATTTCCACTGGGTCGCCTAATACAGGATGGACCACATCCGTATAGGGTTATGACATGAATTATGAAGATGTACGAGTATTAAAGAAACTAAATCAATTTTATTTCAATTGTTTTAACGATCCGCTCCACTCCCAGTAAGTTGAAAAACTGACTTCTGGTGCGATGGTCACTGGTTTTGTGGATGATCCGGTCCGTGATGCTTTTGAATCGGCTCTAACAGTCAGAGTTCGAACACACATACGCCGTACTCTGTAAACTATATGTTATAACGCATCAGTGGATGACACATCTGGGAAATAGATTGAAGAATGTTATCGACGAGCTATATTGAGGAGCAATTTTGAAGGGTGCTCTTTTTAGGTACAATTTTAATGAAGATTTGTGAGTGTCTCGTTTGAATCACTTTACTGCCAGGCCCTCTCATGAACGGACATCTCTGATCAAACTATCCCAATGTGAGAACGTGAAAAGTTTAGTAAACAAGGCCCTCGGCTGCCAAAAAACAAGATGGCCGCCGCCATCTCGAACTCGAACGTTGCCGACGCCGCCGCTGTTGCCAGCAGTCAGTGGCCTCCCAAGCTAGCGCGACCTCTTCCTTCACCGGCAGCCACTCAGACCCATCCATCATCATCGGACACTCAAATCGTATTGGTGATACTGTTGGCACTTCAATTTTTTTCATTTTTTTTGGGGCCTTCGCGGTGGAGTAGGAGGTGATCCTAGTTGTCAGTTCTATACACGCCGCGACACCCGAGCGCACCGATTCTACGCACATATGCGTCCCAGCCAAAATACATGCAAAAAAAAAAAGGATTGGAAGTTGAGCTGTTGGGTCGTGCTGTCACGACTGCACCTTATTTTACGCGCGCCGAAGGTGTCGAGCCATCATCCACCAATCGGACGAACAACGGTACACCACTACGGGTATATCAGTGTTCTTGAAATGTATATTTCGAGCTGTCGGTGGTAATCTCTCTCTCTCTCTCTCTCTCTCTCTCTCTCTCTCTCTCTCTCGGAAAGGAACTACCGCGTGAACGAGTTCCTCTTTGACGAGAAATAGTCCCGGGAGCGATAGATTTTTGGCGTTCGCGGCCGAACGAACGTCGGGGTGGACGAGAGAGAACTGAGAGAGGGTGACAGACCTCGAGTACACGTGTGGGGACAGTGTCAATCGCTCGGGAGCGCTATCTGGTGGTGCGTGCTCTCTTTTCATTTTTTTTTTTTTTTTTTTTTTGGCGCAGTGAACGAGAGAGGAGTTTTTGGCGAATTAACAGCGGTCCGCAACACCTCGCGTGTCATTGTCTTTTGGAGAGAATCGAGCGGGATTTTTGGCTTGTCGTTATCGACGTGGACGTTACGCGGTCGTGTGCTGCGTGTGACATTGGTGGTGGACTGTGGTCAATTAGCATCAACATCAACTTCGACGTCACGCATCAGTGGACCGTGTTTGTGGTCATCTTTGAGGAATTTAGCCGTCAAACGCCTTCGCGACAACAACGAGGATTGAATTTGCATAACTTTTAAAAGAGAAATATAATTTCCATTAGTATTTTTTTTTTTTTTGACGTGAGCGATTTGACGTATTTTTTTACGTGAGAAGATTTCCGGTTTGGACAACAGGAATTACTAGTGGTTCAGCAACTTCTGTTCGATTTTAAAAGTTTGGATTATTCACGTCTACCTGATAAATTGCTCGATCAAGCAATATTTTTACTGAGCCAATACTTGGAGGGAGAAGATGACATCCCATATTGCTTTTGTGATCCTCGCTCTGGTGACCTCTTCCGTGTTGGTGACCTACGCGGCTCACAACGGCACTGCAGTGCCGGGCCGCAAATCGCGGAGGTGCCATGAGGAGAGCCTGGAGAAACGCGAAAGTTTGGCGGACATCATCTTCACCGGCACCGTGACGCGGGTTTTCCGGGAGCACCAACGGGGTCGCGGCGGTAGCTCGACCGTTTCCTCTCCGACTCGGGCCGGTGGCGGCGGGCGCGCCTACCGTGCCGAGGTCAAGATCAAGCGTCTCATCAAAGGCATTATCCCGTTCGCCGACCGCGAAGTGATCGTGGAGGGATTCGGTAATCCCGCCGTGTGTCAGGCCAACGTCCGGGAGAAAGACACGCGCATCTTCATGATTAAGGAAATGCCGGTCAGCGCTCAAGCGTTGCCCAATACCTACCGGTTAAAGCTCAACTCGAGCCTTATCAGAGTCACCGTTACCAATCTGGAAAAGACACTAGCCGCTGTGAGAGGTGAGTCGATGCTTGCTCACATTTTATTTCCCAGATCAGAAAATCGATGCTCAATAACGATATTGTGATTTTTTTTGAGGAAATGTCCCTTTGCAACAGTGTTTACATTTAAATCGACATGGAAGCATTGGTTTTTGTTTACGGATTTCTCTATTGAATTATCGATACTGATTTACTATTAGCAATACAAATTTGAATTGATTATTTAAAAAAGGTGTATTGACAATGATTTTTTTTAATATTGTGAGCATTGGTCAACACAACAGAGTTCATGGTTTCCTGTTTTGTATTTAGTTCAAGCATACAATTTAAATTTATGCCGCTGTTTTAGCAGATAGTATTTTTTTAAACAACCTATAAATCATTCAACCTTGTTATTTATTACATTGTATTAGTAGTTTCCACTGCTCACAAAATGAAAAACAAAGTTTCAACAAAGAAACATATTGTTTTGTTGTTTCGTATTGTGTTGTAATCATCTTCAGAACTGTCCACTAAATGCAACAAGTATCATTGTTTACAGTTCATTCACTTCTTTTTAAAGAAACTTGAACTTGAAGGAGCATTATACAAGTTGAGCATGTCTCCTCTCCTTTCAGGCAGGACTCTCTCTCTCTTGAGCGCTTAAACGTGTATAGCGCTGGCGGTATCAGTGTTAGTAGTCATCTACTTTTTACTATACGTGGAATCTGAACCAAAAACTAACGATCGAATAAATTAGCGCTAATCGCCGGATCATCAAAGATTGGAAGTGGCTCGCTAGTTCAAACAACGATCCGAGGCTTGATTGCACATAATTGGCTGGATTTAATTTGGCATGCTTTCGTATACTGTGCGCAACCAGAAGGCTTATAGACATGCTCGTAATTTTCCTGTGAAAACAGAAACTACGATGGCGGCGCCGTATATCGGGGGGACTGTGAAAGGCCTGGAGTCTAATTTTCTCACGTCCACGTGTATAATTTGTGGGGTGATTAACCCATCATCATCAATTTATCCTCGCATCTACACTGATGGGACGTGTCCGTCTGTCAGCAAAAGCAAATATAGCGTCAGTTGATTGACTGGCGCACAAGGCAAGGGTTGAAGCATGACGAGAGGCTGATAAGGGATGGGTTGGGTCTGTCGATAAAATAAAAATATTTATGCAGTCCAGACAGTCGCTTATCACGAATGGATTATTGGAACCGTTACTTCACTCGACAAGTTCGTTTTAAATACCAGAGTTATTTAAAAAATAAAATTCTATGATGCTATTTAGCGAATTTAAAGTTTGATGATAGGAGCCGTTGTATTGCAAATCACTTGAGAGTTCTTAAAAAACTCATTGAATGTTATTCTTTGACCATGGAAGTAAAACCTATGGATAAATTTTTTTTTAAATAAAATAAGAAACCATTTTATCTAAAAGTTGCCGTTTAACTTCCTTTATGGGTGAACTAAAGATAATAAAATCATGGAATAAGTTGAAAAATGAAATTATACGATAATTATCCGATCATTTTGTTGTATTCAGTTTGTTTTACGTTTATATTAAAAAAATAAAAATTATTATTATTTATAATTCAATCCACCAAATTTGATTTGTCAAAATAAAAAATAAACATTCCACAAAAAAATCCGCCAGTAAATTTCAAGTTAAAACTAAAGCAGATAATTCAATAAGTTTTTTCAAAAACTCTCACCGCAAAGTTATTTGAGACCCCATTTTGTTTAAGTTTTAACTTGAAATTTACTAGCAGATTTTTTTGTAGGATGAATATTTTTTAATTTGATTCAATCTAATTTGATGGATCGAATTATAAATAATAATAATTACATTTTTTAACATATTCCATGATTTTAGTATCTCTAGGTCACCTTAGCTACGTTGCAAAATATACGATTGTTCAAAGTGTTGTGTCAATATTATTGCTACTGTATTCTGTATTCCCAGTAAAAGTGCGAGTATTTGTTTTCATTTCCTCAGCGCGGCCAATTGAGGTTCCACAGTTGGTATAATGTCTTTCGCTCGGCATATTTAAAAACTAAATGCATGTGTTGGTGGCGCTCGGTTGATGACTACGTCATCATTTACTTTAGGTGTAAATAACTCTGACATACCGTGGTTTGTGTGTGGGCGATATTGAGGCACGACTCAAGAGGTGTGGTCCCAGCCACCCGCCCTCGCGGTTACACCACAGAGCGTGTATCGGCGATGTACATGAACCTGTATGTGTAGCGACTGACTAATGATTGTTTTTGGCAATGTCAAACGGGCCTGTAGGTCTGTCTCTGACAATACTAAGATTCATGCGGTCGATTTCCGCGAATCGACATCGTATTATCAAAACACTAATTACGAATTCAGAACACAGGCGCGTATTGCATCCTAGTTGATCACACTGATTAGGAAAATAAAAAAGGTAACCGAACAAAAATGGGCTATCTATTAATAATGAAACATGGAATGTCGTTAACTGCGGTGCTTTTGCCTATTGTTGTTGCGCGACCGACTGTTTCCTTTGATAAACTGTCTGGTAAAAACGTTGCCAATTGTGTAATTTGGCTGTTGAGCGACGAACCCTGTGGTGGCGTTGTCAAAATGAAACCACTCAGGTTGACTATTGTGAGCTGTCTGTCGATTTTGGCGATGCTTAAATTGCTTTTTCCATGACAGTGAGTGACGCTCCTGGTTTGTTGTCTCTTGAGGACACGCAGACGAGTCCGTCGCGTCAGATCTGCGATCAGCTCTTAGTCGGTTCCCAATTATAGCTGTGGCTTAATTGTTTTCATGAAAAAATGTGTCGTTTCCAATTTTAATTGACAACATCGCTGCCTCCGTATCACCATCACATTTCAGCGACCAGGAATGCCGGTGGAGTATCTCGCTTGAAGTTTTACAAATTTCGTTCGCAGGTAGCATGCGAAGAATGTGGGGAAAGCCACTTACTCATACGTAGGAAACGAGATTAGCAATTGAGCTTTGTATTTGTGTGCTCCTCCTACCAATAAAATAGATCCGATGAAAATGCTTGTTTTTTCTTCTTTAATTTAGGTAAAGCAGTGTACTTTAAAGCTTGCTATAATTTATATTTTTTATATTCGGTCTTGAATACTTTTTAATTGGGATATAAATTATTGGCAGGGGTAAAAGTGGCTAGTAGATGTTGGTATATGTTGATCGCGATCGTCTTAAGTCAACAGGGCAAGCTCATCACGGACATTAATATTTATGGATGCAAAAACTGGTGGCGGAATTATTTTTATTGGGGAAGGCTTACCACCGATGTCGCCGAACGAACGAACCGGCGATGCACACGGGAGACAGGTTTTCGACATTAAAGCAGCAGTTTGTTCGATCAACAATTAAGAAGTGTTTGGCCTCACCGACTTAACCTGACGAACTTTCGATCTAAAGCCACCTTTGTATACTTTGAAATTAAAACCTTATGCTGGGCCTGTTCGCAATAGACGGCAATTAAATTAGTTTATTTTTAACTCGAAAGTGAAACAGGCTTCTTTTGTTTTATACATTCCTTGTTCAAACTATTTTTAAAATCTATATTTTAATGCGTAATTTAGCATTTGATTATTCTTATTAATTTGTATTACAAATAAATATATGTGGATGCATTTTTAAACGAGAATCATACCTTTGCTGTATTTGATGCCATATACACCAATTTAATTCCTCCATCGTACGTTACATTGTGCAATGCCCAAAAATTGCGTTACAATTACAATTACAATATATACCCGCAAGCAGCCCCTTTTAGGGGGCCAATGGCGTTGCATCTTGTTTCTGTTTGATTTATTATAACGTTAGCTCGATTTATTGCGTTAACACGATAAATTGTGTGTAACTGCTGAATGGTAAAGTGCATGTTTTCGGGTAGCGTGTGGGAACTACATACGCCATAACTGCATGCTACATCGTACTGTGGGTAAAAATTGATAAGCTGTCGCCGTCAATTGAAACGTCAAAAGATAGTTTATATAAAAATCATCTATGGACTTAGCCACAATAATAATAACGCCTCTTTTGATTCCGCTATATTGGTACCCCCACCCCGTCCCCTGTCTGCCCCCAACGGTGATGTCAAGTGCCGAAAACCAGGGATAGAGAGATAACCAAAAAAGGTCGAGCGGTGCCATCTTCGCATGTCTGAGATTAAGAGGCTCGTTGACAGAAAGGATAAGTTATTGTCTGGCCGGTGGTAATTGCGTGTGCAAGTCCGACCTGTGGTCTCACGAGTGCATGCGTATGTATGTGGTACTGTGTATTTTGGTGACAGACGCGATATGCAGACAACTCACATGAGTGCTACCGCGCCAGAAACGACCAAAATAAATGGTCGGCCAGTCGCCATCCGTATATCTCGTCCTGTCTCGTATGAGACAGTGGGCCGTTTGTCTTTGGCCCAGGCATAGCCTCCTGTATTCTGGTAAGGCCCGCTCGTCAAAGGGTAATCCAATGGACAGTCCATAGTGTATAACAAAATAAGGAATCGTTACCGTTATTCTTTGTAATGAATAAAAATTGAAGCAACATTTTAATTTAAAGATAATGCAATGCAGCATATCCGAAAAGTATCACTCAAATCAATTGACAAAATGTTTTTAGCAAATATTCGAACATATTGTATTGATAGTTTTAGGAAGGCAAATTCTGTCAATTAATTGTTCAACGAAAAGTGCATTGGTACATTTCGTGAGAAATATACTCTGTACCACCAGCAAGTTTTGTCTACTGGACAACCTTACTACCGGTACATTTGCAATAAAATGTGATTGTCACCTTTTTCCGAAACACAAATAAGTGCTTGTGTATGGAGGAGAAAATTCTTTAATAGACTGTAAACGAATTACAATGGAGGGTGTATACCTGAATTACTGTGAAATTTTTCAACCCCACCAAAATGAATAGAAATAACTATACACCACAGACAGGGGTGCGTTTCAATGGGTTTGGCACAAGTCAGCATATATTATATGTCGTAAGTGCGTATTAAATGTTTCGCTTCTACCTTTTTCAAGCCTTTGCTTCTTTTAAATTTGGAAATCTCAAAACATTTTGAAGTGCTAAAAGCTACAGCAACCAAATTGCATCCAGCTTTCAAACTTGCCACTCTTTGTGCTTTACGGCAAACCATAGGTCAATCACTTACAAATGTACTTCACACTTGCTGATAAAAGAAAATGCTTATATTTGATTACAGCGCAAAAGCACTTGGTATCTCACAATGAAAATTCTTGCATTGATGTTTCTTGCTTTTTTATATTCAAGTCAAATACCAAATTGTTTGACAACGGTATTTTAAATCTTAGGATTTACATGCGCATAGTAACATTTTCAAATTATTAGTAAAATCTTTTCTGCAAATTATTTGTTTGGAAGTCTGGCTCATTTTAAATACAAGTGTTGCAGTTAGAATATTTAATGTCCATTTCATTGCATAAAATTTCTTGTTTTGGAGCTTTTAGAATACCTGATTGCCTCACGGAATATTAAATGACTAACTAAAAGAAACCGACGTTTTCGCTTTGTTGCTACTCAATAAATAACAATAGATAAGCGATTGTGTAGTACAGGCAACATGAAACTCTTAAATTCCTTTGCTTTTGCATAAATGCAATTCTGCCCGAAACTAGTTCGTTTAAACTCGTCTCTCCTATGACTTTTCATCTACTCAGAATTTTAAATATTTCTAAAAAAAACCTATTTAGGTGAATACGTAGTTGGTCTGGACAATATAAAGTACAAATTTTGACCAATGATTAAAATTCCTCTAACAAAAATACCTTACAAGTAAGATTAACATTGACAACGTTAAGATTGACATTGACACGTGGGGGACAATAATATCCTGTTGTGCTATTCGCTACAGTGATCAGGCGAAAAAAAATTTTGATGTGTTCTGTTATAGAAATATTACCACGTAAATTCTCTTGTCAACAATTATTTGTTTTACATATTGTACGTGTACTTTGTTGATTATGCGCGTAAATATGTCGTATTACGATTTTGATTTGATATTTTGATTTATATTAATAAAGTAACACCGGTATTCAGAGGAATCTATACAGCATAGTAGTTTTACTTCGTAGTTAGAGTAGTTAGAGAAATTCAAAATCGCAGAAGAGACTGTCGCAACTGTTATTTGTGAACGACTAAAGAAGCGAAAGTTTCAGTCCACCTTGTAGCAAGCAGTTGTAAGTCTGATCATGAGCGTCACGGGAATTTGCAGGTGCCGTTATCCCCAAATCAGCAGTTGTGAAACCTCTCGGTTCAAATTCATTCTCTACTAAAGCTAAAATTGGGTGGTAGTGGGCGTGAAGAACAGGGTGGAGGCCTTTTCAAACTGCAAGTTCACAGGCCTTCGATTTTCGCCACTTGAATCCGTCATTGTGTCTATCACAACTCTGGCATTTGAGGTTAGAATAACCAATATCGACTTTAGAATTACACTGTTTGTCATTTATTTGTTGTAATACATAAAGCGCCAAATTTTCCAGATATTTTCTGAAAATTGTAAGTTAACAGAATTCATACCTCGTCCTCCTCAATTGCTTGTTTCCTGCGTTTATTAATAAAGCGTACGGATATTTTAATTTACTGCGCAGCTAGCTCTTTCTATTAAAAACAAGCTGCATTCCATTTTAAGACAATGTTCAAAGCGTGACGCCTTATAATGTTGTGTTCGACTTTCTTCTGTGAACAGTTGTGCATACGTCACTGTCTTTGTATGTCGATGCAATCTGTAGAAAGGGAACATACAGTACTTGTATATGTTAAGTTTTCTTGTTCTCTTAGATAATGACCCAATATTATTGTCGTCGGGTCAATAAATCTGCCTCGGTTTACTGGTGGTTGTCATTGGACGCATGCTGAAGCGGGCATGCAGTGGAATTAAAAATTCTGAAACCAAGATGGCCGTCACGAAACGAAATGAGATGTAGATGCCACCACGGCCAGGTTTTGTAGCGGCCACGTGATCTCCCAGTTCTTATACACATAATTCATGGGTGGCTCGACTGGCGGAGCTGTCTCAAAAACGCATTTGAATTGGGCTACCTAACACTGCAAGATGCCATCGCTGGCACTCTGACGTATTTACGATGTAGGCATGGGACGGCTAGCTATCGCAGTTGGGGACTGGTTTTTTTCACCCTACGAACGAGAAAAAGGGATGTGAAATAGCAGCAAACAACAACAGCGAAAAATAGGGTGGTGCCTGGAGTTGTGTTCGTGGCATGATGGCCAAAGCGAAATCGACCTCACGCAGCATGTTAAGGTGAAACAGAATCGCCGTGGTCGATTTCAAATACTGCGCAGCGTTTTCTATTCTTACTAAGTCTAAATTTAAAACCAAAGCCAACTAAGGATCAGATCAGTTTTGGGAAACCAGAATTTTTACCTGACGTTTTTTACGCGGGCACTCTGTGCATTAAAACTGTTGAAGAAATGAATTACTGAATTTTTAAATGTAAAATCATCTCTGTTTCGATTTTTAAAAATTAATTTTACAGTCTTAAAATGCATTGATGCCCTCCTTGTTATTCTTATGTTACAGAAAAGATAATAATCTTGTCTCGTTCAGAAACTGTACCTTGATGCCTCAAAACACCCTATATTTTTGCCACGTTTCAATTGCTAAAATTTGCTTGCATATTAAAATAAAAAAGTATAATTACTGGTTATGGTTGTTCCACTGATTACACGATCGTATACTGCTGTATTAACGCCATCATGGCACTGACCACATTAAAAAGCAACATGTTTTCGACCTAATCGAAGGATGGGCGTGTTTAGACATGACATCAGGGCTCGTTATCTCGATTACAGCGCCACGTATCGTGACTTCCCAGCAACCACATTTATTCTTAAAGCTCATGAACAAAGCTAACGTCTAAAAGAAAATGACTGAGCAGGTGTGAGATCAAATCGGTCACAAGAGAACATCATTTACTCTGTTATTTAAAGTTCGATGAGTTTCGGAGGGAACAGTGCGGTTGCAGTTCATGTCAGGCAGACACATTTTCAAAGCATAAACATCAGCACATGCCTCAACGTATGATATCACATAACTTTATGCGCTCCACGAATTGCCAATCCATTCCGCATAATCCTTTATCAGTCAACAGCTGCCAATCAGATCGGTTGCACGTGCGAATGATTGAAATCGCGGAGCCAGCCATCGCCATCAAATTCACACCGTTTCCTCTAGCGTGTCGGTGATAGGTCAAGCCAAGTGCGATGGCTTCGATGTGCGATGATCTTTCGCGATGAACCGCGCTCGGATTTTCTGATCGTGCGCAGCGCAATAAACCGCAAGAGTGATTTAGTAAAATGAATGGCGGCATTGGCGGGTTGTTTAGGTGGGTTTAGGCTGTCGACTTTTAACGTTGATAATCGTGCGTGAGTTTCGACAGTAAGGTATGCGCTTATAAGAAGAAGAAAAAATATGGTGGGTATGGCTAATGACTCCATAGAATGAAATGATAGAATGCGACCTGTCGTAGCTTAACTGGTATGAGATTACATGGTCCCAGATTTTATTCCGGTTTATTTGATTGCATGGTGAAAATGAGTATTAAATATTTTTAAAGTTTATTTGCAGAACCACAGTGGGCAAAGTCGTTGCAAATGCAACTGTTTAACTTCGCAGATTTTCTCTTTGAATTTGAATGTTCAAGAGAAAAATAAATTGAGAACACTTGTTCACAATGTCACGACCGACAAAAAAAATTGTTTTTGTTTAGACTGTAGGCTGTAGCTGATCGCCAGCGCAATAAAACAAACAGGCGAAACTATAAAATGTAATCTCGATCAATTTTATTTCTTTCTGAGTGGTGCCATCTGACATTTTTAATATTTAATGCGCAGGCTAGTAATATATTAAAACTAGGGGTGCTATTTTTGTATAAATAATAAGGCCACGTGCACTCATGCATCCAAAGATCGCAATAGAGTGATTGATAATGACGATTCTAGGGTCTTTGATCGCTAGCAAAACAATAAACTGGATAAATTATGTTTGGTAATCGCGATTAATTCGGAGCACCTCTAACAATATTAATATTTTAGACGTAGGGTAATAATATACGAGTATTAAAGCTGTGGTGCTATTTTGTGTATGGGGAGGAGGCCACGTACACTCGAGTATTCATTCAACGATCACAATAGAGTGATTGGTAATATCAATTATAACAATTCTAATGCAAACCGAATTGTACTCCTGTGAGCATGTGTGTGTTCCTATGAGCATTATCAACTACATTGGGTGGAACTGTTCGGCTTTCAGAATTAAAATTCATTTTAAATTTAGGAGTCTCTTACCAAAAACATATCACAATACAGGCAGCAAACAGCTCTTTGCGATCTAGCAGTAATACGTGTGTTACGCGATGCCGTGCGATCACCCTATGTTTGTCTATGAATGCCTCCTAATAGCAAGTCTCTTCCGACACCAGATTATATAGCGATTGACGCAGTCTTGGGAAGAAGTGCACGCATGCAGCGCTGGGCGACGCGCGTAAATCATTGGTCGTAATTAAGACCCTGTAATAAGAAATTTCAGCGCGAGGAAGTTTTAATCTCACCTGCTCATCTCTCGGGGGCCCCGCCATTTTTCGTGTTTCCAATCTCACTGACTTTTCCCCCACTGATATGCGAGGAATTTACGATGACAGCGCCGCCTGCCGCCTGACATCGGAACCCCCAACGAACACGAAAAGCACTTACTGAAGTGCGCTTGCAGCGTATGAGGGGAAACGCTATATTCTAGAATAATCATTAATACATGTAGAGCATCCGATGCTCCGACGATGGATTTTTAAGTGAAACCTATATTTAAATATAAATTTGAGCCGTAGCTTTAGCATTGGCATTAAACCAATTCACCACGCCTTAAAATCAATTATATTATGAACAAGAAAGAAAACACCTGGTGGCATGGATTCCAAGATGTACGCGATTAATTAATGCTGCGATATAACTATAAATTAATTCTCAACTGGAAACACTGAACGGTAAATGTTTTCAGTTGAGCATTAATTTATAGTTTATTTAAGCTTTATTAGCATCAAGTTATATTAATCATTTTCTTCGTTATTAACAATGAAGGAATGTTCGTAGGAGCCGTATGCAAAAACATAAAAGATGAAGGGTCCGTGACCAAGTATATAAACGGCAACAGTTGTAAACGATCTAAATATTTTAATATGCGAGAGACATGAAAAAAATAATTAAGGGTTAACAAAACTAGTGATGTAGTGCTTGAAACGTAGATTGAGTC